>APFE031712442.1:1803-33636 GCA_000404065.3 Pinus taeda
GGTTGTCCTAGTAATACATCACAAACTTCAAGGGGAGCAATGTCACACAATACCTCATCTGTGAAGGGCTTGATGTTTTATGGAAGGCGACACTGCTGGCTCACGCGAAGATCTCGTCCTTGGTGAAGCCACCCAATGGTGTATGGTTGTGGATGTGCTGTGGTCGGAGCCCAACCGCTTCACGACCTCTGCCGAAATGAGGTTCTTTTGACTCTCGCTATCAACAATGAGCTGTATCGGGGAGCCCTTTACCCACATCTGGGAGTGGAAGAGACGCTCCTCCTCCTCTGGATCTTCGGGTTCATTTTTCTGGATCTTTGCGGTGGCAACAGTGGCGCTGGGGTTCGCATCAATGATCTGCTTCCCTTTTTCATACCCCTTATCAGGTTCTGACTCAGAGTCGGAACATGCATCTGATTCGGAGACCTTCAGCTCAGCCACCAGTGACTGCTTGGCCCGACACTCACTTGTGTTATGAGTGGAGCTCTTATGGAACTCGCACCATTTTCCAGTGTCCTTTCTCGGCTTCGCGATGCTGTTCTTTGCTTGCAGCTTTGGCTGGTTGTCTTGGGCTGTTCCGCCTTGGCTTTGTCCTTTGTTCTGTGGTTTAGGGGCACCTTTCCCCTGCTTTGGATTCATAGATCCAAAGTCTCATAGGAATTGGCAATGTGATAGCATTGAAATAATAAGCCTCGACATTGCATCTATAAAAGGATAAGGAGAATCTGTAATGACCACGCTGCCTTTTCCGAAAGAGTCGTGCACAAAAGATTGGTGTTTTGATATTCCATATTGTAGGGTCATCATTCACGATTTGAGTGACCATACATTCAAGTGTTGTGAATTTAAAAAAGTACACATTGTTTTTTGCAACAACAAATTCAGGTTTCCCAAATGTTATACCAGGTAGCATATGACATATTTGTTCAAATCTGAAAAGTCCAAATTTGGGAAATATGGACATTGTGATATATGACCGAATTTCTTCCACTCAAAGCAATGGAACATTTGGAGTTGAATTGAAAATTTATTCCAAACTTAACGAAATACTACAAAAAGAAATATTTCTCCCTCGGCCTACTACTGAAGAGCTTATCCAGTTTGTTGTGCTGTGTCGCAGCAATATACTACTTATTCAACATTATTCATCATAGATTGAAGTGGTAGAGATCTGCGGTGAAAACCCTATTTCAATAAACATCAGAAAAACAAATATTAGTGCACTCCCTGAACCTTACTATTTATATAAAAGATCCCAGTTTATCTACTACACCGAATCCGCAAAAATTCACATTTGTAATATTCAAGTATTCTCTAATACTCACCGAGTCTTCATCGTACTACTCCTGGGGATTCTGAAACTGTGTACATTTACCTTGGGGATGTCGGTGCCACGTCTTACACCTAATCGTGCCAAACTGTCTTCTCACCCAGATCTTTCCGTTCTGTAGATGACATCTTCTTCATAATCGAGGGCTTCTTGGACAACGTAGCAGTGTTGAGGCAAGGATATGCTTTCAACAAATCTGCAAATGAAGTGGCTATTGGCATTGAAGCGTATCGTACTCTTAGAGATCGTGGCCCCTACCCTGCTTTTCGATTAATGAAAATAGGTGAACCCTATGCAAATGTAGATAGAATGCAGAACAATGTGATTGCAGTGAAAAAGCGTGACTTCCATCAATGATCAAAGTTGATGCATTGTAATGATCAGATAAATTGCAACTAAAACCATAGTTAAATCATATTATTTAATAAAATTATATATTTATATAATTATAACTATATAGTTTATATTAAAAAAAATAGAAAAATTATAGAACTTATATATATATATATATATATATATATATATATAATATATATATTATATATTATTTACTATATATATACTATATATCTAAAAAATCCAAGGAAATAGTACTGTAAGTTTTTTCTGATGAATCAATGACCAAGTTGTATTACACCGACAGGACAGTGGACTAAGTTGAGAAAAATTCCCAGTATTAGCTTTGAGGACAAAGTTTTGAAGGAGAGGCTTTATGTATGAAATATAATTCCTAACAAATTAGCTAAATAAAATAAATATAAATATTAAATAATTAAATATTATTTAAGTTAACTAGTCATTAAATTAAGTGAAAAGACATGTCTAAAAGACATGCCATTTCATGAAAGGTCACCTGGTGAGGTATAAAAGTAGGGTCCTCATTGTACATTCAAATATCTTATACATTTTTATATAATAATAAATAATTATTAAAATACCACTCGTGTATTTTTAACAATTAAATTTACAAGCTATCACTCCTTCACACTTCAGCATAAGTTCTTATGCTACAGTCTTCAACTTGGACAAAAGATCTTCAATGGAAGAAGAATTATTGGGGTCCATTGTAAGCAAATAATTTTCAAGTTGATGGGCTCTAATTTCATTTTTAATTCCAAAAACTTTACTGAGTTGTTTCATAGCTTCATTAGTAGTACCAAGTTTTGCAATATGGAATCTAAGGTCTAGAGAAATAAGCATCCTTATCAACCCACGTGTTTGATCTTACCTATTTTCCCATTTGGCTTCCTTATCTTCATCTTGAGGTTTGGTTTCTTGGTCTGAGGCTATTCTATAAAGGCCTTTACTTCTAAGTAAATCCACAATGTAGGACCACCATTGGAAGTAGTTGGTGCGGTCAAGAATAACTTGGCATGGACTTTCCATTTTTATAGAAAATGAAGTTGTAGATGCTAAAACTAAGTGTTCCAATGGAAATATCTCAAAAAATTAGGCTGATTTAAAAAAATGGCTCTGTAACATGGCTTTTGGATAAAGAAGTTATGGTTTTTTGAAGAAAGTTGTTGAAGATGCCGACGAAGTGGGTGAATGTGCGGAAATGAATGATAATTTTATATTTCAAAAAAATCCCCCCTCCTCCATCCAAACATAAACCTAATTAGCTCACTTTAAAAAAAAATTATGTGACTCACTTTTATAAATAAGTGAAAGTCACTTTTACAATGGTACTTTATGAGCTACCCACTAAATTGCAACTTAAAGAAAAGATAAGATGACTTTAGAATTATAAGTGACTCACTTTTTATAGTGGGTGACAAAATTTAACATAAAGTACCTTTAAAGAATAAGCTACACGTGCTTTTTGAAAAAGTAACTCAACAAAAAGCAAGAATTGAACCCAAGACCTTTATTCTCATAAAGTAACTTTGGACCAAGTGAGCTAATTTAAAAGGTTAGTAATTTTTGGAAAAGTGGAAGGGTTTTTTTTTTTTTTTTCCCCTGTCACTAAAGCATTGGGGTGCATGCTTACTTGAGAAATCTATTTTTTGCCTACAAAATAAAAAACACAAAACCCAACACGAACATACAAAAAAAAACAAAACTTATGGTTTGAAGTTAGCTTTACCTGGAAGCTAAAAATTTTCCTTAATGTTTCTGATTTTCCGAGATCACACTAAGGCACAGCTGAAAAGAGTATACACATGAGAAGAAAACCTTCCTTTCTGTTTTTGATTTTCCCAGACTGCACAGAGTCACGAGGCAAATACCATACACATAAATCAAAGTTATATATCCGGTAATAGAAAACAAAGAGATAAATAAACCAAAATAATAGAGAGAAAATACTAAAAACTGCAAATAAATACTGTATACCTCCACACCTTAGAAATGACATAGCTAGGGCTACCAGAAACCATTTCGTGTGACACAAAATGGGTTCCTCACTGGAACAGATGCTCGTAATGCAATACAGTAGTACTCTCACTCGAAAGTAGTCAGAAACAATAGATCTAGGAAACGACAGTCGGATGCAGTTCTATTGGCTTCAGATTTGCATCACCAATGGATGCGGCCCTCAAATAGCTCTAATAACATTTAGGAATTTATAGGGTAAGTTCCTCAGATAGAACACCAAAAGACACTGCTCAAAAAGATATCAAAGATCAATACACCAGTATTCTTGATGTTGTTAAATCCCTTAAAGAGGGAAATAGTCCACAACCTAAGCCAATGAGACCACTTCACGCAATTTATTAATAAAAGAATGAAAATTTACATAAGCTTATCTCATAAATGGTTACCCTACAAATGATCCTTCCGCTCTTTAAATAGAGATCATGGACCAATCGGGAGTTAAGCCACAGATAAAGTGTCAGTAATACCGAGAAGAGAATGAACTGTCAGATAGTGCTGACTGTTGGATTGTAGGTTACAAAAGTACATAGTAAAGAAACACACTTTAGCTAACTCTACACTAGACCAAGTTATACTTAACTATTTGCTATGTGTTGGAATATCCCAACAAATTATTAATGACTGAAGGGGCCGCGCTACGTCAGTCAATATTTGATGAAGGACTTCAAGTGGACCCAAACAAAATAGAAATCATCCAAAGGGTCCCACCTCCTCAAAAGCAAAGGGATGTCAAGAGTTTCTTGGGGTTTGTTGGATATTGCCGAAGGTTCATAAAGGACTTTAGCATGTTGGCCACTCCTTTATTTGGGTTGTTGGCCAAAGATTCATCGTTTATATGATCAACAAGCTGTCAAGATACCTTAGACATTTTAAAGGGCAAGTTAACCACTCCACCAATTCTTCGAGGCCCAAATTGGGCCCTCCCTTTCCATATTCATGCTGATGCCTCACACAAATCCATAGGAGCTGTTAACACTCAAATCTACCTTAGGCTGAAACAAGGTAAAACTCAAGGCTACATCAAACCATGCTCAGCCTCGTAGCTAGCCCTACGAGGACAGGAGAGGGCTCTCTCCGGGTCAATCTCGACAAAAGGTAATCAAAGAGGCTCGAGATGACTAAATTTGCAACTGATATTAGGCTAGGTATTAAGTGCAAGGGTTTGATTTGATTTTAGGTTTTTATGGTTTTGTTGAAAACAATGGGAAAGGCAATTTGGGCTCGGGGATGAGGAACAGTTTGTGCAGAGATCTGATTGGGGCAAGGAAGGCAATCGTTTTGATGCTTTAAAGAAAGTGAGATGGGTAGATCTCACTGGTGAGGAGCTAAGGAGAGCAAGGAAGTCTCAATGATTCTCTTTAAACTGAAGAAAACATGGAAATTTAAACAAACTTAAAGGTAGAGCATAACCATCGATGGATTCTACCTAACACTTCATTTGTTCATTGTAGAAGATGAAAGAAGGAAAATGATACACATAACAACTTACAATTACTGAAAGAATCACACCATCAAAACATAAAACCACATGGATCCCAAATAGTGTTGCAAAACCCTGGTCTTTCCTCAGCCAAAATTGCAGAGAAAATATGTACAATAGTATGCCAAAACAATCCCAAGTGTCCAACCTCTCCAACCTCTGAAAATGATTGAGAAATTACATCATATAGACCATCCTAAACCCTTTCCTTGCCTCTAGGGGTTGAGCTCATCATTCTAGGAGCTGTTTGAACCAACTCTAAACAAAGCACTACAATTTAGGCAGTCAAAACAACTTGCCTCTTTAAGGTAGGAAACCAATTCATTCATTAAATTTTCACTTTTTGGAGAATGAATCTTCTAGAAAAAGTAACTAAGTGTCAAAATAACATCAAAATGAGTGAAAAATCACATCACAATTCTACATTGGTCAAACTGGTTGCATTTCTTGAGCTGTAAGATGAAAATTTTGCCAAAAAACCCTGTGCGCCGCGCGCCTGAGCCCTATGCACCGCGTTCCTTTCAACCTGCTATTGGGGTACACTTGACATCCAAATCAAGCTCACAATAGCTGCCTGGAAAGCCCTGGATGTCTGCTATCTAGCCCAAGTGGCATTTTTCAATTTGGAGCTGATTTTCCCCCTCAAAATGTCATTCTCCCGGAAGTACTTCCTGCTGGTGCAAAAGGTGGCAGAAAGGTGATTTTCATGGTGTTTTTGAGCCTTTTGGTCACCCATAACTTAATGAAATTCTTTAGCAATAGTTGAGCATGTATAATTCATCATGAAAAACCCAAAAATGTAAAGTTTGCTTCTAGAAAATGTCACAATCTTAAGCGCGCACGTCGACGTGCTATGCGTTGAGCTGAAAAACCTGTTTTGTAAGCCAAAAATTTCAAAATGACAAAATTTTCTCCAAATTCCTTGAAATTTGGGCTGAAGGTGCCTCATCAAGTGCCATGCTCAGCCAAAGAAGCTTCGGCCAAGATTCGGAGCCGATCTTGCCTTTTACTCCATTTCAGTGTCTTCCTGGTGCATGCAGTTTCAGTTGTAAAGTCATTGTCTTGGTCATATAATGTATCAGTGTCTTCCTCCATGGTGTTGAAAGTCTATGCCAAGTGTATGTTTGGTTTGTTGAGAATGAAAAATGAGAACCTCGTGTCTTGAGCAATAGTCTCTGGTGACAAAGTGAAATTTACTCCGGCGAGGTTTACACAGCCATCATGTAAATGTAGAACAAATAGATGAACTAGTTCACAATGATGTTGGGTTTGTGAGATCATCTCACAGTATTGGAAACATGATCGACGCTGAAAACAATCCATTGCAAGCGGGCAAGCTTGCAATTGAGCCAAAGAAGTAGGCTCCTCCCTGACATGCTGACCACTTTTGCCACTTTTGTGAGGCCTCCGTGGCACATTACCCTCAGCTGTAGAATCACTGTCATACTCCTGCTCATAGGCTGAATCCATCTATGACATGAATTTGAAAAAAAGATATTTGGAATATGTATGCTGATATATAAAACTGTGTGCAATTGAATGCAAACTGTTTTTTTCTCTAACAATGCTGTGACCAAGGGGAAAAACAAATGCACAAGGGAATATTAGGAAAGGGAAAACATTAGGGAATTGGGGACTTTGGAAAAAAAATATAATTAGGGAAGGGAGGGGAGATGTAAATATAGGATTAGGGTTTTAGGGTTTGGGATATTATAGGATTAAGGCATTTTTTATAGAGGTGGGGGATTAGGATTTCAGGGATTGTAGTGTAGGATTAATGAGTGAATTGATGAGGAAATATGATGGGGAATGAGGAATAAAGGGAAATGGGGAAAAACACAACCTTGGTAACAAAATTGTTTTCAAACCCTACAAAAATTTTTATACTAGCAAAGGGAGGCTTTCAAAATCTTGTCTCCATGGCAATCATACGTGAACCCATTACTTTCACCATTAAAAACAAAGAAAAGGCAATGTAGGCGAGCCTACCTGACAATTTGATGCGAAGAGGAGGCAATTTAATGAGTTTACCAATCATTTTCGGGCTCCAAACTGTAAGTGTCACATGCCTTGCCCAGTGCGCTGTGTGCTCTCTATGCATCGTGCGCGTGTAAATTAACACTGGCTAATGAAGCCCAGTGCGCCGCGTGCACTCAATGCGTCGCGCGCCACATAGTGCTTTTTGCAGGAGGCTTTTGGAGGCCTTCCTAGTGTCGACATTGGGCACAGGATAGCTGGTTGGAAATGTATTTGAGTCTTATTTCCAAACCAACTAGAATATTTTAATTTGGAGTTCATTTGCTTTGTCAAAAATCAAATCTCCCAAGACTAGTCAAAATGTGCCAAATGAGGCTGCCTCAAGGCAGAGTGTTGTTGCGGTCAACTTTTGAATGCCTTCCTCAACTCAAAATTGATCTCACGATAGTTCATTGGAAATATCTTTTTTTATAGTTATTCTTTGACTCATAAAGAAAGTTATTTGGCCAACCAAGCTAGGAGAAATCTTGATTTGCCCAAGGTCACTTCAAAGGTGCATCAATTCTCTTGAGGCGATTGTATTTTTGACATTTCTCTAAAACCATGACACCTGTGTAAAATGTGAAGGATGTTTTTCTTCCTTGGCCTATTTTGGACAAAAACCTTTCTCAGTTTTTTAAAATTCATCTTTTATTGCTCTGGAACATCTTTTGAGTGAAACTTATCTCGATGTGTGAAACAAGGGATTTTGTTGAAATGAAGCGAAATGAAGGGGATAAGGGGATTCTAAATTCTTAGGGAAATTTTTGGAAGTGGGGAGGGATGTTAGGAAGTAGGGGAAAGTGGAATCGCAGAGATCGAGTGAGGGAAAGGGGTCCAAAAGGGCAAAACACAGGCCTAGCCTAGAAAATTGCCAAGTTGTGGCAAGAAACTAGGGTTTGTGCAAAAATGAGGAATTTGGGGGATCTCAGTGAAGGGAAGTGTTTAATAAGGTACATGAAGGATAGGGAAGGTGTATGAACATCTGGATACAAGTTTTGCTGATGATTTGACCGTCCAAGAGAAATTGCCTTCAAAACCCTAGGAGAGGGAAATGAACTTACCTAGGCACAACTGAAGCATGAACAAGGTGTGAAATGACCCAATGGAACCTGACATGATGATGAAAACCCTCTGAATGATGATAGACTCAATTGAATAGTGACATAGACTGACATTTGGGCAACTTTGAAAGGAGTGAAATCAAACCCTAGACCTAATGCCTAGTGACTAATTTTTGCTTGAAGACTCACTGAAATGACAAAATTTGACCTTGACACTCTGAGACCACTTTGTAAGAGCATATTTCATCACTGGAGGAAGGCTGGAAAGACTGACACTAACACCACTGATGTAAGAATATTAAGCAAATTCTCTCTGATGTTGCAAATTGACCCTCATTCCCTAAGTTTCTGCCTTGTCACGAGTAAGCCCTTAATATATGCGACGGTCCCGTGTCATAAACAGTCTCATCGCAACCCCGTCACAGGTGTACACCTGTTTCCCGTGACGGTCGAATTTCAAGGCTCAGCACGAGGCTATTAGCTATTTATCATGACGATTGGTCTGCATGCATTGCCTCCTTGCAATGTCGTCGCAGAGACTTAATTCACAGCTAGCGACAATCCAGATTGGGTGAATTTGTTCCAACAGTCGGCCTTCTAGATGTCTCTAGACTTGGTTATTGGGTCAGTTTGGGTCGCCCTTCCTCCTCTGGGATGGTGGTTCCATATTTTGTGCTACCTTCCTTGAGGATAAGTTCCCTCTCCCTCATTTCATGGAGACTCCTTCTCCTATAAAATCACTCACCATTGCTATGATCTGCTAGTTCTTTTGGTTGGACAGTGCTGCTAGTGATTTTGAGTTTAGTAGATAGCCTTGGTGTGAGTGTGACAAGTGTGGCATTGCCTATAGTTTTGTGAGAGGTTGTGGAGTGCCTTAACTTTGTATTAAAGCATGTGAGTGAGAGAGACATTGTTTATTTGGGAGACCCATTCTTGGGAGTGAATGCTTGAAGAAAAATACTGGCTGGACCCTCTGAGTAGGCTTGCGACGTCAAGATTTGGTTGTAATATTTGCTCTTGATTCATTATTAATACAATCAATGATGATTTCCTATGTCTTATATGTAATTTACTTGATAGCTCATGATTTCTTGACTTTATGAGTAAATAGATTATTGTTGTTCTCGATTACATGCTATGTTGTTTTTCTGTGGTGTTTCAGGTTGATTGCTCATTGAGGAGAAGAAACGGAAGCTGGAGTAGTGCAACGGAACTTCATCAAGCACCGGTTTGAGGTAGGCCTCCAACTATGACTATTTAAGGGAATCAATTATTGTTTTGTCTTTGATGTGGCTAGACCACTCTAGGGCTAGAGGGGTTGCCTCTGTCTACAAAGGGAACACTTTCCTACTTCACAAAGCTGACTGAACTTTCTTGTCTTTTGAGTCTTCTTGAAATCAATTTAGAATTATCCACTACTGGGGTGGGATTGGGATCAGGATTGGCCCTAGTGTACTTTCTCGAAGCTAGTGTGCTCAAATTTCGAAGTTTTTATGTTGCTTTACAACTTTCTATTTCAGCCTAGTAAATTCTAAAACTCATCATCCAAAGTTCAAGAATTTAAATGAAAGATATTACCGGGGTGATTAGTCTTTCTTTCCCCAGTATGGTCGCCACTATGTTATCACCTAGATTGACCTCAGGCTGAAGGGAGGCAATGCCAGTGTAACCACAAACCAAGCTTAGCCAAGTAGCTAGCCCTACTAGGCTGGGAGAGGGCTCTCTCCGTAACGATCTCAGTCAAGATGACTGGATCAGGTAAAGGATTTTAGGCTAGGTATAGTAGCACGAAATTTTTGATTGGATTTTGTAGGGGGTTTGCCAGATCAGGAGGAGCTAGGTAGTTTAGGTCTGGGAAATTAGGTCAAAAATGTAGGGCGTTCTATGGGGCAAGGTAGGCATGGGATTTATCACTCTAGGGCTTAATGGGGTGAGATGTTTAAGACTAGTGAGAAGCTAAGAAGGGCATGTGACAACTATGGATCCTTCCTGGACTGCAGAAAACATGAAATGATGAATGGTTTCCCAAGGCAGAGCACTGATATAATGAATCCTACCTATCAACTTGAAAACATTCAACTAGAAGCAATGAAATGATGAATGGAATACATAAAACACATTAACATATGATCACATAAGCAGAAAATGTACTAAAAATCATACCACATGGATCCCATAAAAATAGATGCAATTCCTATTAATCTCCTGCCAAACTGCTTACAAAAGGTGTACAATCAAGATATGAGCATCCAGTTGATTCCAACCAACAAAATGACTGAGTAAATACATAATATAGGCCTCAAAAAAACTAATCCTAGCCTCAGGGGTTGAATCCATGAGAGGAGGAATAGTTTCACAAAAGACTGAACTGACAGCTAAAGACTAGGGTGGTGAAACTGAACCATTCCTAATATGAAGCAAACTGACTCATTACATGCCACTTAGGCCATTCATCTAATGTATCTACCCTAGGTAACAAAAATACATATTAATTACATCATCATCATGAATTACATCAGTGAAAAATCAAAATCCCACAGGTGAAAAGTACTTTTTGAGAGAAACAGTGAAAAATTTAGCTGCCTGTCAAGTGCGCAGCGCCAGTGTCAAACGCGCAGCACCTGAAGGAAGTGTGCAGTGCCATCTTCGAGGTGATTTTGGACTGCCTTCCTGGTGTCCAAACCTAGCTCAGGATAGCTCATTGGAAAGCTTATCCTGTCTAGTTTTCAAAAATCCCCCTACCTCCCTATTTGAGCTTTATTTTCCCCTCCAAAACTGCAATCTCCTAAGATTTCTCAAACGAGCAGTGCCTGGCTCAAAAAACAGGTAGAGAAATGATTTTTAGGTGGTTTTTTTCATTTTCCACCAAGTAATTTTGCCTTTTAGACCTGGAAACATGGTTTTACTGACTGTAAATGATGTTCTGAATCCAATGGTGGTGGCCATTCCTCCAAAAAATGCCTCAAAAAAGACCAATGGACTGGTATAAAAATTGTCTAAAGATAACAGGAAATGCCCAAAGAAAAAACAGAGTTTAGGATCTTTAAAAATGGTTGAAATAACTGATGCTAAAGGTGCCTAAGCATGGAGAGAAGCCTCCACCAATAGTTCAAGCTTGTCCTTCTCCTTCTGATGAGTTAAAGCCTCAATTTTTGCCTAAGCCCTTTTGAGCTTGGCTCTAGCAATTTTGTTTCTCATGGCATAATATTTGGCCATTCTTATTTGAATCTCTATATCTCTATTAGCCTTAGATAATAGGTCTTCAAGATGAGCGTTAGCCCTCTCAAGCCAATATTCCTGGTTCTCATTCATCATTATGCCAAATTGTTCATTTAAGGTGAGTTGGTTGGCAAGTTGAGCTTCTTTTTCTCTTTCAAGCTCCAAAGCTCGTTTTAGGCCTCTGGTTCTAGGCCTCCTCCTAGGCATTTATTCCTCCATGGGCTCACCATAGTCACCATAGGCTTCCTCAAGTTGTACTTTAATCTTTTCAGCTTCCCTTTTAGCTTTGATGAGCTGAACTTCCATAATCTCATGCTTGGTCTCCATTTGCCTATTTTCCTATTCATAATAAGATATGATGTATTTTTCTCTTTGTATATTTACCTGCAACTCACCTATCAATGCTTCTTGCTCTTTGAATATCATTCCGGTGTTTTCCTTTTCATCTAAGTCCACTAGGTCAAAATATTGCTCAGTTTCATGGGGGTCTTCTTCATGTTCTTGCATTTATGTTTCAACCATTTTGTCCTTTCCTTTCTATACCTGCTTTGATGATGAAGAGATCAAGGCCCCTCCCACAATCTGTGGGGCAAATACTTGCCTATTTCCTCTCTGATAGGTGTGCACCACAGTATCTAAACTATCCCTTCCTGGCTTGTTGCTTTGACCCTGATCACTTTGTTCTTTGTCATTGTCCTCTTTCCTGTCAGATGAAAGAATAGGTCCATGGAATGGTGATAATGGGGGTGATGGTGGATGAGATGAATAGTGCATGGGCTGAGATGGAGGAATGGAGGTTGTTAGATGCGATGATGATGGAATGTCTTGAACATTTTGAGCGGAAACTTGAGTGAAAATGGGGCTAGCTATAAATTTACTCCATGCAATGTTGAGTTCTTTAAGGTGATAAAGAACTATGATCTTTATGAGGGAATGGTGAAATAAGCTTTTCATTTGATCTTTGTATTCTCTTCTTTGAGCAATATAAGCCATCTTCTCAATACTCCTGAAAAATATAGTAGGGTATATTGAGCATTTTAACCCTAGTGAAATGCATAAGTAATCGGATGTGGTAAGAAAATACCCTGGAGAACCTACCCTCACATAAAAAGTACTTCATTATAATCTTCATCATGGGTGCATATCTTTCAAGGAGGTATGACAAAGAGAAATGGCCTTTTCTTTCACTTATGTACCTAGGTTTGATGTATGGTTCATAAAAATGTGCTTCTATTTCACCCTGCTTGAACCACTTTTCCCCAACTTCTGGAATCCCGGTGACAGCTAATATGATGGCAGCAAACAATGTGAAAATTATGCCTACAAGGGTGACTTAGTTATCTTGTATTTTGGTTATAAAAAGCCTAGTCAACTAAAGGTGGTACTGGACTGCTTGGACCTGCTCACAAAACTCAAAACACCCTAACCATTTGAAGGATGACACTGTCATAGGAGAAGCTAGGAGCTCTTTAAGATTTGTGGGCTCAAACCTGTGAATTTTCCCTCCTTTATGTGGCCTTCTCTACTCTATGTTTCCTTCTCTGTCTGATCCCTCTTCTTCATTGTATGGACTATATCCTTCATAAGCCATGGTGTCTTTGTTGTGAAACCCTAAGTAAATGGTAGGGGAATGCAAGTGTTTAGGAAGGAAAAAGGAGAAGGGAAAGGTAGATGGGGAGTCTGATAGGTATATGGATAGGGTTCTTTGAAAGTGGATATAGGGTATTAATCAGGTAATTTTGGGAAATGGGAAGTTGGCTTGCAAAATCAGGGTTTAGGAGAAAAATAGGGTTTTGAATGTAAGACTAACACCAATCTTGATTTCATTCTTCAATCATTTAGGAAACAACTTTAAGGAGAGGGAAAATGATGTTTTGAAGAAGACACTTACTTGTTTTAAGGCTAAGGAGGTATAAGGAACTTTGAAGAATGAACAGGGGAAAAATTGGCCAAATGCGCAGCGCCCAAAGGAAGTGCACAATGCCTGAAGGGAGTGCACACCGTCTGAAGGGAGTGCACATCACTAAGAGGAAATGCGCAGCGCCTCAACTTTTTCTGCTGATTCGACCTCATATTGTAAAAAAAAACACTGCTGCGGTTTTCTCAATGTGTGATAAGAGGGAAATAAAGAAGATATGAAGGCAAAAGATATTTATACACCCTTGAATTTCATATTTAGCTCCTTAAAACCCCCTTTGCTAATGCTTTTGTCACTTTCACCTTTTCATTTAATTGCTCTTGATTTTCTGACCCTTTCCTTTTGACAGGTGGATGAATGCTCAATTGGACTTAAATTTTGCAGTGTTTGTTTGTCTTGCACCAAGGATAAATGCTCTAGTGTAGCTGAGATCCATTATTACATATAGGAACTTAAAATTACATATGAAATACAAATAAACTTAAAATACTATGTTTTCACCTCAAAAACATGTTTCTGAGGTGAAAATTACATTAGGTTAAAACAAACAATAACTCAGTAGCTTAAATCAACATGCTTGTTTTATCAGTCATCCTCATACCCTTGCTGACCTTCATTTACCTTTTAACATCAAACTTTTGACCTTGGTGGTGAAACCCTAAGACCTAATGAAATCATGACTGCAACTTAATCATAAAACCATAACTAAAGACAACCTGAAGAAGGATCAGCAAGTATACTCTATGAGGGAAAAAAGTTAGATTATCTAAAGAGAGGACAACCATTAGTGGATCATTTTGTCATGACCTAATGGAATGATGCAAAATTTTCAGTATGGGACCCCTAAAATGAAAATGCAAAGAGTGAATTTTGATCCCTGATGGAAGTATGCAGATATGACACTAACATGGCACAAGTGAGCCTTTCATCACTTGCGTCGATCCTCTTTTGGCAAGTTTTTTAAAAATGGAGTCGAAGCTTCCAGGTCTAGAAGCTTCGTAACAGAAGTCTGGTAAATGGTTGGGTTGGATAAAGCCGATAAATTTAGTTTGGGCTCCTTTCCCCTATTAAGATGGAACAAACCCAAGAGATAAGGCCTCTCCCATAATAAGAGGAACCATCTCCCCTCCATCAAAGCTATATAAACTCCTCCTTTTCCAAGTTGAACTAGTCTTGTTTGGAGCTTGAATAACCAGCAAGATATCTATAGTTTTTTGCTTTCTAGTTCATGTGTGTAAAGGGAGAATAGTGTATTTGGTTTGGTTTGGAACTAAATGGAAGAAGCCTTAAACTCCCATTGTTGAGGCTAGCCATGAGATGTTAGAAGTGATGTTGGAACCTAGATACTTTGAAGGAGACCTGCAACGTCAAGGCTTTGGTTGTATCTCTTTTTGAGCTTCTTTTTTTTTGTAAGCTGGGGCGGGACTCTCCGATTTACATGTCCATTAAGTACCCCTCAACGGGGGGAGGGTAGCCCAAGATTTGAACCCAAGACTTCCGGTTCGGTGAGACTTCATTTCCACGGCCCTTGCCGCTTGAGCTACCCCATGTGGACTATCTCTTTTTGATCTTTATATCAATACAACTAATGATTTATTTTCTACTTTGAGTGTTGTATTACATTTAATGGCTTAAGATTCCTTGACTTTTTAAGTAAATTGAATGAGATTGTATGCTATTATGTTTGATGTTGTATCTTGTGTATTTGTTTCAGGTATTTGAAGGAGAAGAAATAGAAGGAAGTTGGAGCAAAGAGGCAAGGTTATCATCGAGTAGAGTAGCATTCTAAGAGGTATGCCCTCTTATTCGATTCTAATTTAAGGAATTTTTAATTAGGTTGTTATGTTTGCGGCTAGACCCACTCTAGGGCTAGAGGAATCAACTTTGTCCGTAGAGGAGATTTACCTATACCACAACAGCGCAGTGGTAGCAGAGGGAGCACATGATAGCAGCAGAGGTAGCTTTAGCATCATGAGGCTTCTAGACTAACTAGGATGTCAGCGTTTAGGTGAAGTCAATTACTTACTTCTTGGTAACTAAGTTGCAGTGTAGTAGTTACCAGTGGCAGTGGGCAACATGATGTATCATGTTGAGAGGGAACTGCAGTAAAGATGTAGCAGTGGCAGTGGTAGTGTCATGGGTAGCAGTACAGGAAACAATAGTGCATTGGATGTAGGGCAGTAGACCAAGCATCAACAGAGAGGACCGCTATGTAGGATCATTGTGATGCTTCTATGGTGAAGCATTGCAAGAACACATTGCTCGCTAAGAGGCAGTGTTTGTTTTGGGTAGCATGAGATATGCTCTAGCCTTAAAAATTGGTGGAGAGCCCAAGGCACATGCGATCTCCAAGACCCCAAATTTTTTTGGAGAAATTCCACCCGGATGAGGAGTTATTAAAATAATTAATATTTTTAATGGGTTCCTAAGTCTAAACATAGGAAAATAAAAATATTAATGTGTATTAATAAAATATGGGTGAGAAAGTTCTAAGTGTTGAGGATCAAGCTAGTTCTAATCTTAGTTGTTGATTAGGGACTTAATCTCGACCATTGATTTGTCAATAGGAAAAGTATAATAGGAGGCTTGAGGGTCAGTTGGAGACACACCAAGAGAGACCAAAAATTAAATTTTTTGGGGCGAGGTTTGCTGAGGAAATCAAGTTAGTGATCAATTGCAGTGAGGGGCAGTTCAGCAAGGGATTTCTATCCAAGGCTGAAGAATACATAGCAGAGAAGCAGTGAAGTGTCGGCAGAGACAACTATGCCCTAGAAGGGATGACGCAGAGGCCATAGGAGCTAACATAGAGGACGGAGAGGGTCGTAGAGGCTGACGCAGAAGTCGTAGAGGGCTTCAGAGGCAGCACCAGGGAGATTTTGTGGGTAGACTGGGAGCAAATCAGCAGATTCTGAGCCAAGATAGGGTGACACAACTCTTGGAGGAGTGACACAGTTCCTGAGTAGTGCTTGGAGCAGCTTTCATTGTCTATCATAGGTAATAGCCAGAGCCATTGTGGGGTTTGATCATCTGGTTGTTGATTTGTTGGAATATTTGTCTCCGAATAGAGATACTAGTGCTGAGGATATTCTCTGTTGGGTGATCCATTTCTGGCACCCTAGTTGTATTCATGAAATCTTCTTAGTAATACAAACCCTTTATATGTTGCATCGATTTTCCTAAATTGAGTTTTTCCTGGGACGATTGTCCAAAAATAACGGTGTCCCTTGTGTTATTGTTTCTGTTTATTTCAGTGCATGATCTATATATCTGTGAAGGACCCAATAGTGTTTACTTTGATTTTTATGCAATTAAATAACTTGTTATTGTAAAGAACAAGTAGGAGAGTGTAAACCAGTAATTGCAGTAGGGGTTTATGATGTGTTAGTTCAGGAATTTTCACATGTACTAGGATTGCATTATGAAGGCATGTATACCTCTAATGACTTTGATTCTTTTTTTCTAAAAGGCATGGATCAAGAGAGAGATGACAGTACTATAAAATTTTCAAAAGAATGGTGTTGTTGAGTGGAAGAACAAGTCTATAGTAGAGATTACTAAATCTGTGGTTCGTAACGTAGATTTTCCCATGTCCATTTGGGCAGAAACTTGCTATATTGCAATATACATACTAAATAGATGTCCATACAAGGTGTTGATGGAAAAAATCCCAAGGAAGACTTCACAAGGGAGAAACCATATGTTTTTCATTTCAATGTGTTTGAGAGTCTACTTTATATACATGTACCATAAGAGTAGAGGATGAAACTTGAACCCTCCAACTTGGAGGGTATTTTAGTTGGCTACAATGAGTCCTCTAAAGCTTACAATATCTATGTTCCTTCTCAAAGGAAGATAGTAGTAAGCTAATATGTGAAGCTAGATAATGATAAATGGACTTCCAAGTTCCAAGAGAACCCAATATTAATTAAGTAAAACACAACACTTCCTACCCGTTGTGTTGATCTGTGTGTTTCAAGGAGACCAGGTGCAACTCGGATAGGTTCCAACATATGAATAGATATTTTTTTGCCTTCCTGTATAGATAAGAAGCCCATCTAGCTTACACAGACACTACAGGAGGAAATGAAGAAGGATGGTGCTTCATCTACTTCCATTTAGGTAAGCCATCCTCCTAAAAGGTTCCTTAGTTATGTTGCATTGGTGTCTTCCATTATTGATATAAAAATTTATAGTTATGAGGAAGCAACAATAAAGCAGACATCGCAGGATGCCATGGTGGAGTGAAAATCCATCATGAAGAATTATGTATACAATACGGGAGATAGTGTCAATACAAAAAGAAAAAACAATGGTGGATTCCAAGTGTTGGGTGTTATGTTAACAGTGAAGCCTCTAGACACATACCCAAACAAATTATCTCTCTTAATTATAAAGAATAAGATGACAATAAGAAGTGGAGTTTGGTGACAATGGAAAGTACCCAATAGTTGGATTTGGGTCCATCCCATTACATGTTCTAAATGGAGAAATATTGGATCCACATGAGGTATGTATGACTAAAAAAATTCCTTTTGGTTTCTTGTCTAGCAGATTTCAAGTAGAAGGTTGTTTTTTACCATCAAAAAGTAATAATTGAAAATCTAAACCTTGATTAGAATCAAGTGTTTGCTAAAGGAGTTAAGGAGGGTGACCTTTACAAACTCCTATCAAATCCCAAAAGCATAGATATTTGTTGACCAACAACGAAAATCTATGTGAGCTCTAGCACAGTAGATTTAGTCTCCTAAACTATGGTTCCCTACCTCTTTTGAATAAAATTATGGTTGGATTCCATGACTTCAAAGTCAAGGAGATATAGAGGCATACAAGGGATGTGCACTAAACAAGCATGCCAAGGTTTCCTTCCCAAGTAGCAAGCATATATTTCAAGGGATTATTTATTTAGTTCATTTAGATATTTATGATCCATGTCATCAACTTTGTACAGAGGTAATATTATGGTTTTAGCCACCAAAAATTAATCATCAAACGTTTGAACCTTGATTCTAATCAAGTGTTGACCAAAAGAGACAAGGAGGGTAGCCTTTACAAACTGCTAGCAAATCCAATGAAGCACAGAGATTTGTTGACCGGTAGTGACAATCTATGTGAGCTCTAGCACAAAAGATTTAGTCTCTTAGACTATGGATCCCTACTTATTTTGAGGAAAATGGTAGATGGATTCTTTGACTTCAAGGTCTAGGAGAGGGAGGTGTGCAAGGAATGTGCAGTCGATAAGCATGTCAAGTTTGCTTTCCTAAACAGAAACTATAGATATAGAGGGATTCTTGATTTAGTCAATTCAGATTTTTGTGATCCATGTCATAAAATTTACAGACATGTGATATTTATTATGTTACTTTCATTGATGATTTTTCCAAAAAAACTTAAATGTATTTTAGGACGACCAAAGATGGGGCCTTCAACAAGTTCCAAGAGTTCATAGTTCTTGTTGAGAACCAATCATTTAGGATAATCAAGGTACTAGGATTGCATTATGGAGTCATGTATACCTCTAATGACTTTGATTCCTTTTTGCTAAAAGGCATGGATCAAGAGAGAGATGAAAATACTATAAAAATTTTAAAAGAATGGTGTTGCTGAGTGGAAGAACAAGTCTATAGTAGAGACTGTTAAATCTATGGTTCATGACTTAGATTTTCCCATGTTCGTTTGGCAGAAGCTTGGTATATTTCAATATACATATTAAATATATATCCATACAAGGTGTTGATGGAAAAATCTCCCAAGGAAGACTTCACAAGGGAGAAACCATATGTTTTTCATTTCAATGTGTTTGAGAGTCTACTTTATATTCATGTTCGTAGAGGATGAAGCTTGAACCCTCCAACTTGGAGGGTATTTTAGTTGGCTACAATTATTCCTCTAAAGATTACAGGATCTATGTTCCTTCTCAAAGGAAGATAGTAGTAAGCTAAGATGTGAAGCTAGATAATGATACATGGACTTCCAAGTTCCAAGAGCACCCAATATTAAATAAGGAAAAGAAAACACTTCCTACCGTTGTGTTGTTCTGTGTGTTTCAAGGAGAGCATGTGCAATTCAGATAGGTTCCAGCATATGAATAAATATTGTGTTTCCTTCCCGTATAGCCAAGAAGCCCAGCTAGCTTACACAGACACTGCAAGAGGAAATGGAGAAGGATGGTGCTTCATCTACTTACATTTAGGTAAGTGATCCTCCTAAAAGGTTCCCTAGTTATGTTGCATTGATGTCTTCCATTATTGATATAAAAATTTCTAGTTATGAGGAAGCAACAATATAGCAAGTGTGGCAAGATGCCATGGTGGAGTGAAGATCCATCATGAAGAATGATGTATACAATATGGTAGATATTGTCAATACCAAAAAAAACAATGGTGGATTCCACGTGTTGGGTGTCATGCTAACAGTGAAGCCTCTAGACACATTCCCAAACAAATCATCTCTCTTAACTAGAAAGAACAAGATAACAATATGAAGTGGAGTTTGGGGACAATGGAAAGTACCCAATAGTTGGATTTGGATCCATCCCATTACATGTGCCAAATGGAGAAATATTGGAATGACATCAAGTATGTATGACTAAAAAAATTCCTTTTGGTTTCTTTCTAGAAGATTTGAAGTAGAGGGTTGTTTTTTACCATCAAAAAGTAATTATTGAAAATATAAACCTTGATTGGAATCAAGTTTTGGCCAAAGGAGTGAAGGAAGGTGGCCTTTACAAATTCCTAGCAAATCCCAAAAGCAGAGAGATTTGTTGACCGATAATGAAAATCTATGTGAGCTCTAACACATTAGATTTAGTCTCCTAAGCTATGGTTTCCTGCCTCTTTTGAACAAACTATGGTTGGATTCCATGACTTCAAGGCCAAGGAGATAGAGAGGCACGCAAGGGATATGCACTCAACAAGAATGCCAGGGTTTCCTTCCCAAGAAGCAAGCATATATTTCAAGGGATTATTGATTTACTTCATTCAGATATCTGTGATCCATGGCGTCAACTTTGTACAGAGGTAATATTCTAGTTTTAGCCACCAAAAAGTAATCATCAAACATTTGAACCTTGATTCTAATCAAGTGTTGGCCAAAATAGACAAGGATTGTAGCATTTACAAACTACTAGCATATCCAATGAAGCACAGAGATTTGTTGACCAATAGTGACAATCTATGTGAGATCTATCACAAAAGATTTAGTATTTTAGACTATGGAGCCCCACTTATTTTGAGGAAAATGGTGGAAGGATTCCTTGACTTCAAGGTCTAGGAGAGAGAGAGGTGTGCAAGGAATGTGTAGTCGATAAGCATGTCAATGTTGCTTTCCTAAACAGAAAGCATAGATCTAGAGGAATTCTTAATTTAGTCCATGCATATATCTGTGATCCATGTCATCAACTTTACAAACATGTGATATTTATTATGTTACTTTCATTGATGATTTTTCAAAGAAAACCTAAATATATTTTAGGAAGACCAAAGATGGGGCCTTCAGCAAGTTCCAAGAGTTCATAGCTTGTTATGAAACCAGCTCAAGAAAAGATAGAAAATATAGATCAACGCCTTAGAATTCAGCCTCTTCGAGGGGGCAACCTCCTTTACATTACATAAATGAACAATTCTTGGATGATACAAATGAAAATACCTCCTTTCTATATATAGGAGTCTAAGGGCTCATCACTAATCAGAGCCAACATAACAATAATAATGTAAGGGCACAAATAATAACATAGTGGGCTTCTATGGGGCACAATAGTAACAATATGGGCACTACATGGGTACATCAATATAATAAGTGGTTTGTACTAATAACAATAAGGGGTTACACTAGTAGTATAGGGGCCTAACATAGCTCTTGTTGAGAACCAATCATTTAGGATAATCAAGGTACTAGGATTGCATTATGGAGGCATGTATACCTCTAATGACTTTGATTCCTTTTTGCTAAAAGGCATGGATAAAGAGAGAGGTGACAATACTGTAAAATTTGCAAAATAATGGTGTTGTTGAGCGAAAGAACAAGTCTATAGTAGAGACTGTTAAATCTATGGTTCATGACTTAGATTTTCCCATGTTCGTTTGGGCATAATATTGATAAATTGCAATCTACATACTAAATAGATGTCCATACAAGGTGTTGATGGAAAAAACTCCCAAGGAAGACTTCACAAGGGAGAAACCATATGTTTTTCGTTTCAATGTGTTTGAGATTCTACTTTATATTCATGTTCCATAGGAGTAGAGGATGAATCTTGAACCCTCCAACTTAGAGGGTATTTTAATTGGCTACAATGGGTCCTCTAAATCTTACAAGATTTCCTTCTCAAAGGAATATAGTAGTAAGCTAAGATGTGAAGCTAGATAAAGATACATGGACTTAGAAGTTCCAAGTGCACCCAATATTAATTAAGGAGAAGACAACACTTCCTATCACTTGTGTTGATTTGTATGTTTCAAGGAGACCAGCTGAAATTCAGATAAGTTCCATCATAGGAATAGCTATTGTTTTTACTTCCCGTATAGCCAAGAAGCCTAGGTGCATTACACAGACACTGCAGGAGGAAACAGAGAAGGATGGTGCTTCGTCTACTTCCATTTAGGTAATCCATCCTTATAAAAGGTACCCTAGTTATGTTGCATTGATGTCTTCCATTATTGATATAAAAATTTCTAGTTATGAGGAAGCAACAATAAACCAGGTGTGGTAGGATGCCATGGTGGATTGAAAATCCATCATGAAGAATAATCCATACAATATGGGATATAGTGTCAATACCAAAAAAAACAATGGTGGATTCCAGGTGTTGGGTGTTATATTAACAGTGAAGCCTCTAAACACATCCCTAAACAAATCATCTCTCTTAACTAGAAAGTACAACATGAAAGTGGATTTTGGTGAAAATGGAAAGTACACAATAGTTGGATTTGGATCCATCCCATTACATGTGCCAAACAAAGAAATATTGAATCCACATGAGGAATGTATGACTAAAAAATTTCCTTTTGGTTTCTTGTCTAGCGGATTTGAAGTAGAGGGTTTTTCTTACCATAAAAAATTAATCATTGAAAATCGAAACCTTGATTCGAATCAAGTGTTGGCTAAAGAAGTCAAGGAGGGTGGCCTTTACAAACTCCTAGCAAATCTTAGAAGCGGAGAGATTTGTTGACCAGCAATGAAAATCTATGTGAGCTATAGCGTAGTAGATTTAGTCTCCTAAACTATGGTTCCATACCTCTTTTGAACAAAATGATGGTTGGATTCCATGATTTCAAGGTCAAGGAGATAGAGATGCATGCAAGGGTTGTGCACTCAATAAGCATGCCGAGGTTTCCTTCCCAAGAAACAAACATAAATTTCAAGTGATTATTGGTCTAGTTCATTCAGATATATGTGATCCATGTCATCGACTTTGTAGAGAGGTAATATTCTAGTTTTAGCCACCAAAAAGTATTCATCAAACTTTTGAACCTTGATTCTAATAAAATGTTGGCCAAAAGAGTCAAGGAGAGTGGCCTTACAAACTGCTAGCAAATCCAATGAAGCACAAAGATTTGTTGACTAGTAGTGACAATCTATGTGAGGTCTAGCACAAAAGATTTAATCTCTTAGACTATGGATCCCTAATTATTTTGAGACAAATGGTGGATGGATTCTTTGACTTCAAGTTCTAGGAGAGAGAGATGTGCAAGGAATATGTAGTCGATAAGCATGTCAAGGTTTCTTTCCTAAACATAAAGTATAGATCTAGAGGGATTCTTGATTTAGTCCATTCACATGTTTGTGATCCATGTCATCAAATTTATAGACAGATGATATTTATTATGTTACTTTCACTGATGATTTTTCCAAGAAAACTTAAATATATTTTAGGAAGACCAAAGATGGGGCCTTCAGCAGGTCCCAAGAGTTCATATCTCTTCTTGAGAACCAATCATTTAGGAAAACCAAGGTACTAGGATTGCATTATGGAGGCATGGATACCTCTAATGACTTTGATTCCTTTTTGCTAAAAGGTATGGATCAAGAGAGAGATGACAATATTATAAAATTTGCAAAAGGATGGTTTTTGTTGAGAGGAAGAACAAGTCTATAGTAGAGACTGCTAAATCTATGGTTCATGACTTAGATTTTCCCATGTTCGTTTGGGCAGAAGCTTGCTATATTGCAATCTACATACTAAATAGATGTCCATACAAGGTGTTGATGCAAAAAACTCCCAAGGAAGCCTTCACAAGGGAGAAACCATATGTTTTTCATTTCAATGTGTTTGAGAGTCTACTTTATATTCATGTTCCATAGGAGTAGAGGATGAATCTTGAACCCTCTAACTTGGAGGGTATTTTAGTTAGCTACAAAAAGTCTTATAAAGCTTACAAGATTTATGTTCCTTCTCAAAGGAAGATGGTAGTAAGCTAAGATGTGAATCTAGATATACATGGACTTCCAAGTTCCAAAAGCACCCAATATTAATTAAGGAGAAGACAACGCTTCCTACCCATTGTGTTGATCTATGTGTTTCAAGCAGACCATGTGCAATTCAAATAGGTTCTCGTATAGGAATAGATATTTTTCTCCCTTCCCATATAGCCAGGAAACCCAGGTGGTTTACACAGACAGTGCAGAAGGAAACAGAGAAGGATGGTGCTTCATCTACTTCCATTTAGGTAATCCATCCTCCTAAAAGGTTCCGTAGTTATGTTGCATTGATATCTTCCATTATTGATATAAAAATTTCTAGTTATGAGGAAGCAACAATAAAGCGGGTGTGGCAGGATGCCAGGATGGAGTGAAAATCCATCATGAATAATGATGTACAATATGAGAGACAGTGTCAATACCAAAAAAAATAATGGTGGATTCCAAGTGTTGGGTGTTATGTTAACAGTGAAGCCTCTAGACAGTGGAGTCTCAATGTGTTATGGCCTTGATGGATGAAGGCGCAACTAGTGAGAAGACTAAATAGCTGAGATTCAATGGCCAGATGTACTTGGATCATTTATAGAGGTAGGAGATGGAGATCGGGAGCTGAAGGACCGAGCAGGTACAGGGTACAACTGAGATGAGCAGAGAGAGCATGCGATAGCCAGATGGTTAGAGTATCTTTTTTAGGACAGATTGGTTGTCGATGAACTGACACCAAGTCCCAGTTTTGTATCTTCTACTAGTGGATGTATGAGGGTCGTTGTCCCTGGTATGGGAGCCCTAGACTGTTGTATTATATGTTGTTTTATATAACGAAGTTGCATATTGTACAAAATTGTAAAAAATTGTCCATATATTGTGAATGTGTGATTTACTGTTGTTTATATTCCGTTGTGCAAAGTAGTATCATTGAGATTCTTGGTTTAGTAGCGTCAAAGATTTTAAGACTCTATCCTAGACCTAAGATCGTGGAAATTCAACATGGTTTTCAAGCATATCTGAGCTACTTTGAGGGACAGTGAATCAAAGTGTGCATAGCGAAGAAACTCAGAGGGAGTTGTGGGTGTCTGGATCATGGAGCAAAGGGTTCAGTTGAATACTTGGAGATGTGGTCTCGATAGGCTACATGATGAGATGGGCTGGGAGTTTTGGTGGATCGGTGGCGAACCTGGTGCAATTCAGTATGTTGTGTGGCGGTTTCTAGATCGTGGACTTCCTATGCATTGTCATAGATGGTTGGGGCAACTCAAGGGTTTCTTTGGCATGGAAGAGATTAGGTTGATTGATATGGCTTCATGTGATGGATACAGGTTGGCAATCTAGAGTCTTCATCGAATCGTGATGTTGAATGTCTGAGATTGGTGAGATTTGCATGAGTGGTATTTGATCCAAGAGGATGAGTTCTTGCAAGACGGAGCCAATGAAATCGTGTAGGCTCAAACAGAGAAGCCACTATGCATGTTTGGGACCTTCAATTTCATATGTGATGAGGTAGAGGAACTAACAAGATTGTCAGATTCATTTTACAAGGTATGTTGTAGTGATGGATGCCAGATGGGCTAGTGTCATCGAATGATGATGGTTACTTCCTAGTCTTGGGAGTACCTCCCTTGCTAAGAGGGAGTGTTGACTTCTGTGTAGCTTGGGAGGTACTCCAAGCCCTAGTGTTTGAGGGTTGGAGGTCAGAGCACCACAAGTAGACTTGTGGGCTTATAACCCAAGCTTGGGGTTTCTCACCCATAGATGTTTGGGCCAAAATCATGACGATTCTTTGACATGTGATGGATGAGGATGATAGCTCTCAGTGAGACGATTCTAATGCAATGAGAATCATATGATTTTGAGTTTTCGTTGAGGAGTTATGAATTTTTTAAGTTTAATGTTGAGTTGGCACGATATGAGTTAAGATTGACTTAAGTTTAGTAAGCCTCCTTGACAGTTGGATAGCCCTAGAGTGATGTTGGAAGGAGACCCTCTTTTGGATATGAATATAGAGTGATATGTGATGTTATTACACATGCAAAGAGAGCAACATTAAGTCAACATTAAGAAGGAGGGACAACAACTTGGTGAAGAGGGAGATACCTTTATTTTTCCATAGGAGAAGAGGACAGAATAGCGTGAGGGCTTAGGGTTAGTTTGGGTGACTCTTTGACTACGTGGAGGGTTGTCTCATGCCACAGCAAGGTAAAGTAAGGAAAGGTGTGAATGCAGGTGAAAGGAGAAGGGATTGGGTCTATTTGAAGGTTTGATTGAGGGTGGACAGTCCCAAATCTAGGTTGTCACAGACCTATAGGTGGATATCTAGGGTAGCCGCAATACTTGAAGGAAGACCAAGACTTGTTTGGAGGCTAGGATAGCAACAAACTACCTTGCCCTATCAATGAGGGATAGCCGCACTCAAGGGAAGTTGTTCTGGGCTAGCTGACGTTAGTTCTCATGCTAGAATAGGCTGAGGAGATCACAGGTGTGTGGAGACTAGGCCACAAACCTATGGTGGTTGTTTGGAGGGCTAAACAAGCCTAATTTGGGTGTTATAGGTGCCTACCAAGACAACAAGTGGCAGAGGCTTGTAGATTTGAGGAGGTCGTAGTGTTTGGTGGAGGTTTTGATCTCAAATGGTAGGTTTTTGTGGTCTATAAGGATGCGCTAACGAGTGACCAGACTTCAGCCTCTGAACAACAAATGAAAGGTATGTTATTTCTCTAGTTTTTCCTTGTGTTGGGTCACAATTTGTGACTAGTATTGGATTGGTTAGTTTGCATCTTGTGGGAGCCATTTTTTGGAGTTTCCTTGGGCATGAAGGAACTCCAACTAGGAGAAGATCGCATGGTTTATGGTCTCCTAGGAGAGGACAAGTTGTTGATGCCCATATTTGTGTAATATATCCTCTATTGTAGATCAAAGGGTGGAATGGTGGAGTGTGTGGGAATCCATGTGTAAGGGTCTTCTAAGTGTGGGGATGCCCTAACTAAGTGTAGATGCTATAGTGTGGACTTGGTCTCTCGTGGACAATTTGAGGGCAGCGTGAGAGAAGACTAAGTGTGGACATGAATGGGAACTTATGGTCTACTAGAGGACAATGTGATAGTGTCCAAGTTAGAGCTTGGTGAACAACACCTTGATGGACAAAGGTGGTTTCAAGAGAGACAGTTGTTGAGATCAAGGGTCTGATCAACTAGGAGCAGTTTGTGGATCCCGAGACTTGTGTGTGGAGAAATACTTTTACAACAAGTGATGGGCAGACATCCTAGTCTATATTCATTGTGGGAGATGGAAATCTTGCAGTGATAGGTGGCATCCCTCTCTGCCCTATGTTGGTCTTCATCGGTGCAGCGTAGGAAGACCATAGTGGGTTGAAGTCTGTGCATGTTTGATTTACTGTTGTTTATATTCCACTGTGCAAAGTAGTATCGTTGAGATTCTTTGTTTGGTAGTGTCAAAGATTTTAAGACTCTATCCTAGACCCAAGATTGTGGAAATTCAACATTTCTATCTCCTCTCTCTCCAATGTGGGAGACTATTTGTACACATTTATGAGCTCTTTAGTGGAGGCACTAATGATTTCACACTTTCTTGACCCTCACATGTGGGAAAGAACAGGGTTTGTTGGCCAAAAGGAGTAAGACACTCTTGTGTTTGACTATTTTTACCCTCAAATGTGGGAAAGGGTTGGAGTGCACTACCTAACATCTAAGAGAGGTCCACACATATGAGGAAGTTAGTTGGGAGTTAGTTATTTATTGCTTGTATTGAGCACACCATTTCATGATGGCACATGGTTTTGTAATGATGGCTTAGGAGGCATCTCTTCCTATAATAGGATGGCACTCCTCTCATTTATACATAGTTGGAAATGGAATAAAACTCTCATTTTCTCACTATTGGTATGAAATTTTTCCTGTCTCTTAAGCATTTAGTCACAAGTTAGAAATATAAAGGATTTTGGGTATGCATATTATGTTGAAGGAAGGAGCTAGTGCAACATCAACAAATGCAAGTAAGATATGGAGTGTTCCTATGTTGTTTCATCGTGAAAACCTTTAAGCTAAATTTTGAGTATTGGGGTTAACTATTTTCATAATTTAATTCTTTACTTCAAATTTGAGCCTAGAAATTTCAATTTTTTTAGTTGCATTAATTACACTAGATCTAATACTAGTCTAGCCTCTCTTTGATTTCTATATGATCCAGCTTCCTAGAGTGATGTTTTCCAAGCATTTACCAGGGAATGTGTAGAAACTTTAGAAATACAAGGCAAAAGGAATTTTTCTTGAGGGTCAAGATAAGACTCCATGCCTAGTGGAGGCATTTAGGGCCTTTTCTTTTCTTTTCCAATCATCTCTTTGAGTTTTTCCTTTAACTTTTGTTTACTTGCAGCCTAGGACTTGCGTTTCTTTACCTTTAGAACTAAGTTTCTTTTTTCTTGTTGCAATGAGCTAATTTCTTCAACTTTTGTTACAAATAGATTTTGTTCTACTAGTAAACCATAAGAGATGGAATAATTTCTAGATTGATTTGTTGTTTGTATGATATTATCTACAAGTCATCCATTTAAAAGGGGCCTATTCCAAATTGGCTTGCATTCTTTTTCTTTGATATAAGAATTTATTGCGTTTGCTCAATTTTTTTAACTTAGATGTTGTCATGCTAATAGTTTTTTCTCAAGGTTTATCATTTGAATTTAGCATAAATGATGTTTTGATTTGGTTTCCTTGCACAGATCTTTGCATCTAACCCTAAGCATAAATAAACTCAAGCACTTCAATTTTCAAACATCTAGTGAGTTTTCATACCTAGAAATGAATGGCCAACATTGCCACTTACTCTTTAATCTGAGGTTTTAAGCTAACATTGCACCATTGACAAGTGGAAAATAAATTTGTAAGGGGACAACGATCTAACCTTTCAAATATATCCATACACATCCAATTTAGCGAAGGTGGTAATTTTACCTTCATATGCGGACAACATGTTTTCTGCTCCGAATTATAGCGAAAGCCTCCAAATCCAAATCAGGAGAAGAATATCTGAATTAAAGCTCGAAAAAGAGTGAACCCAGATCTGATATAATAAATACACGTGAAAAATCTAGTCGAATCGATAGGGAGACGAAGAATTGAATATCATAGAAGGGTATGGAATCTACTGTGAAATCATAAATATTATGAGCAGAGAAAGAGCGAACTGAGTCCAAACCTGGCAAGGGAGGATAGCAGCAGGAAAATAAATTTTAATAGGTCCATTTAGATTTTAGATTAGCCGCCAAATTAGATTTTAATAGGTAGTAAAATCTTATAAAGCAATTGCTATGGTTGCTTAGGTTTGAATTAATTTTATTTTTATTTGAGCAAAAGGAGGTCATCTCACATAGAATTTATATCTAATGATGTTGAAGATAAGTAATAATCTTAGTCTAATTAGGGCATCAATAAGAACTATATGACGCCTCTCTAAAATATATGTAAGTATGTTCATATAAGGAGGGAAAATGGATATGAATTTTACACATAAGGGAAATATCTAACAAACTTTAAGGAGGTGAAAAATATACTTAAATCTATAAATAATGTTATCAATAAAATTAAATAATTATAGGTAGCCCATTGTTTTTTAGGAAGTTCACTTAGAGCTTAAAAATACCCTATTAGAAGCTAGCCATAGCTTAGAAGGCCTTCACATGCGTTGTTAAGAGAGACATGGGATAAATTTTGGCTAAGGGAAATAAGGGGTACAATAAGATCAATGTATAACACCTACTCAAATCATGAAGAATATACCCAAACCATCAAGATGACACACTTCTATGAGCAAAATTATGAAACACCATGGAAAAAATTAGATTAAAACTTATAGCCAAAGCATTAAGAGTTGAAACAAAGTGTCTAAGTGAACATAATAGAAATAGTACACATTGGACATAATATCATATAAACATGGATCATACATATCCGGCTAAATGTGGTAGCTAAAGGAAGCTCTTCCTACACCTAGTGTCCTAGATGGATAAGGCAAGGTGTGATCAAACCAACGATACATACATTAATTACATATAGATTTGTATACCTTAGATGGAAAATGATCAATGTGGCAGGAATCGTAGGGGTTGATATGATAATCTATTAATTTTAGTTAACAATGGTATGTTGTATGCTTAGCACAATTACTTCAATGTTCCTTAAGCAGCCTAGTAGCAATTTCAATTTAGAATTCCAGTAGCAATCACATTAACCATTAATCACATTGATAGTAAAAGTAGATAGAACATAAAACAATATGTAGAAGACAAGCCAAGACAAGAGGACGCCAAAATTTGGCGGATGCCAGGGAAAAACCCCAATGTTGGGAAAACCATTTGATCAATTATTCTTATTATTATATCAAAATTTCAGCAAAGAGAGAGAGTACAAAATTCAAATTGACTTGCCCAATTCAAAGTCAAAACAATATTGTCAATTTATGCAGTCAAACTTCATCCATAACCAGAAAGTCAATGTTGGTCAAATCATCAATCAATCATCCTCAGCCAAAACTCGACCTGATCAAGAGGTCAAATTCAGCCTAAAATAGCTTGGTCAAACTCGATGAAAGGAGAGAGAAAATTTGTTATAATTTTCTATGGTCAAACTGTAGTCAACCATGAAGCCAGTGTTGGTCAAGCTACCCATATTCCCTCAATTTTTGTGCCCAAAAATGTAGCCTAAAGAAACAAAAAATATCCTCCAAAAATCTCAATCAAACCTGGTCAATAACTCCTTAGTCAATCTTGGTCAAACTTGCTCTGTTGCTTGAAATTTTAGTCCTGTAATTCATCCCAGAAAACTCGTCCTTCTTCCATGCATGTGAGAGAAACAATTTGCCCAGTAGTTGTATGAACCAATGAGAGAAGGAGAGAGAAGAATGTGTTAGTGATGATGATGCCAAATGAAGTGTGAGTTCACTTCTACTTATACAATTCACTGTGGGCGAAGAGACACATCCATTGGGCTTCTTTAGCCTACATGTTGATGTAATTGACCTGAACAATTTGCACATGTGTTCAAAAATCACACTTCCGTTGTTTAAATAAGATGATCTATATATCAATTTTGGTACTCTCGAAAAAAAGAATTTAATGCAATCATCATCTCCAGCAAATGATCTATCCCACTGTGGAATTTGGCCCTAGTTGCCAATTTTAACACAATCAAAATTTTAAAATATCCTCTAAAAGCCCAAATAGAAGATGGAGTAACATGTCCCATGACATCCAACTTGTGATCTATGGTGGGAAATCCTCAAAGTATCTCTGAAGAAATATGTCTCATTGAGGTCGAGGTCAAGAAGAGGTATGATGCCTCGCTAATTTGGTAGTTGAAGAAGTTTGAATCTCGGTTTGTCAATTTGGCCATAAGCAACATGGAAGGAGGTGACCCCCTTGGAAGATTTTTATAGGGGAAGGCCGCATAAGGCCTTATATAAAGATCTAAATCAGATGACCCCCTCATAAAAAGTTCTAAACATGTATTTAAATAATGTAGATAACGACCCATCCAAATGTTGATAAAGACAATAGAACATCCCTTGAATCTCATAATAAATGGGGGCATCTATAGATGAGGTGATCCTTTAATTCTATCTCGTGTATATGGAAAAGCTAGCAGATGTTATTAATAAGATCTAGGAAGTTCATTACAATTAGTTTCAACTCAACGTGAATGTAAACCCACTTTGAACACACCAAGTAGGATCTTAAGGGAAGCATATGGTGCTCTTGTGCGTATGTGGTTAAACAAAAAGGTCCCCTTTCATTTGCATGAAGTGTTACTGGTACAAATCCATGTTAGAGTCGAGACCCTGAAAAGATGAAATCTAAGTACATTGAATGTATTATTTATAAATAGCCTCTCTAACAACTTGACACAAACATACAATGATGTCATTTACATTGGAGGTGTAAATCACTTGAATTGTGTTATAACTTTAATCGCTCCCCCACAAAAATGTGTCATGCTTCCTTGTGATGATG
>APFE031712448.1:13517-39922 GCA_000404065.3 Pinus taeda
AGCATGTTGAAAGGAAAAATCTTTTCTAATGAGTATTGGGCAGAAGCAAATGCATGTGTTATTTATGTGATCAATAAATCTCCAACAAAGAGTATGATGAACACAGTACCAGAACAAGCATGGTCAGGTATGGCTTGCAGAATATCTCATCTTAGAGTATTTGGATATGTAGCTTACGCACATGTGCCTAAGGAGTGAAGAGTCAAAATGGATGATAAAAGTGAAAAATGCATATTCACTGATTATAGCGAGCAATCAAAAAATTACAAATTGTATAACCCTGTCACAAAGAAGACCATAATTAGCAGATGTTGTGTTCAAAGAACAAGAGTCATGGAATGGAACTATAGATACAGTAGTTGATGTACAAGTGCCATTGATGGAAGAAGATGATGTAGCAGAAAAAGAGAAGCAAGAATCACAGTGGAAGACATCAAACAAAGACACACCAACAAGGACTCCAAGATTTTCAGAGCAGCATGGATCTTCAAGCAGATCAACATATTAAGATTCTCCAAGCAATCAATCAAGCGATGAATCAAGCAATGGTAAGAGAAAGATGCGAAGTTTGAAAGATATTTATGATGATTTGGATGTTAGTTGAAATTTTGCATTATTGTCATTCTAACCTTCTTCATTTGAAGAAGCAATCAGAGATGAAAATTGGGTGCAAGCCATGGATGAAGAAATTGAAGCTATTAAAAAGAATGATACATGGGATTTGGTTGATTTACCAAAGGACAAAAATCTCATTGGTATGAAGTGGGTGTAGCAAAAGGATTCTCATAATAATCGGGAATAGACTTTAGAGAAACATTTGCTCCAGTAGCCAAATTAGATACTGTAAGAGCATTTCTAGCCACAACAACTTAGAACAAGTGGAAAGTATATCAGATATATGTGAAATCGGCCTTCCTGAATGGAATTCTAGAAGAAGAAATTTATGTATAGCAACCTCCAGGATGTGAAGTTGAGAGTAACGAAGAGAAAGTTTATAGGTTGAAGAAAGCGATCTATGGACTGAAGCAAGTGCTTAGATAACAAATTTGACAACTACATGATTAAGAATGGATTTTGTAGAAGCAACATTGAGCCTACCTTATACACAAAGGTAAATGAGCATAGACAGATTTTGATTCTGTGCTTATATGTTGATGACATGATTTTACAGGTGATTTTGAGATAGATGAATTTAAAGCAACCATGATGAAAGAATTTGAGATGACATATCTTGGTCTCATGAAATATTTTCTTTACATAGAAGTTGAACAATCTGGAAAAGGAATTTTAATTTGTCAAAATAAATATTCCAAAGATTTGTTGAAAAGATTCAGGATGGAAAATTGCAAACCTGTCGCTACACCAATTGCAATAGGTACAAAGTTAAGCAAGGACAATGAAGGATCATACGTCAATCCAGCTCTATTCAAAATATTGGTTGGCAGCCTCATATATCTCGCAACTACCGGACCGGATATTATGCAAGGAGTGAGGTTTGATTTCCAGATTTATGGAGACTCCAAAGACACAAATTGGAGTGTAGGAAAAATAATTTTGATATACATAGTAGGAACTAGAGATTGTGGCATTATGTTTGCAAGCACAGAAGAAAAGGATTTGATGGGATACATAGATATTGATTTTGTAGGCAGTTTGGATGATAGGAAGAGCACTTCTGTTTTTGTGTTCCACCTTCGTTCAGGTGTCATTTCATGGGCATCTAAGAAGCAGCCCATTATGACACTTTCTTCAGCAGAAGCAGAATATGTAGTAGCAAGCAACATCAACAACATGTCAAGCAGTGTGGTTAAGAAGAGTATTTGATGGACTTATGCAAAAACAACAAAGATCAACAACAATATATTGTGACAACACCTCAATGATTGCACTATTCAAGAACAGTGTGTTTCATCATAAGAGCAAGCATATTGATACTAGATATCACTTTATTAGAGAATTATTGTGGCAACACCTCAATGATTGCACTATCCAAGAATAGTGTGTTTCATCATAAGAGCAAGCATATTGATACTAGATATCACTTTATTAGAGAATGAGTGAGCAATCGAGAAGTTCACTTGAAGCCTTGTAAATCTAGTGATCAATTGGTTGATATATTTACTAAGTCATTAGCACAATATGTGTTTGAGTTTCATAGAAGAAATTGAGTGTTGTAAGCCTTGCTAAGACATAGACCAACAAACATGTTTGAGTTGTCATGAGTCATGTTTTAGTTTAACAATCGTAATTAAGGGAGAGTGTTAAAATAAGATAATTACTCTTGCATGAGGACTTGGATAAACATAGAGAGTAAGTTAAGGAGTGATGAGTGGTTGAGTGTTGAGTTAAGTTGAGTTAAGTGATAGATGACTTTGAGTGTGTGATTGCATGTCAAGATAATTTAGAAAACTAACTAGTTGGAAAAGGTTAAATACCCTTCACTAGGTTCATTGTAATTATCATGTTTTGTGTTTTGTGTGATCAATAGAAGATCAACAACTCATGTTTTGTGTGAATTCATGCTTTGTCTCCTCTTCCTTTCCAACACCACTCACAAAATTAGCTTTTTTATTTTAAAATTATTTGTCAATTAATGACAAATACCAAAAACAAATTGCCCTCCACCAAAGAAATTATGTGTTATGGAGAATTATGTCCATTAAATCTCACTAAACTAATAGAAAAATTAGAAATAAAATTACCAAAAAGTTATTTTTGAATAAAATATATATTAGAAGTGAGATTGAAACTAGTGAAATGAATCACATAGCGTCAATATCATTTCCGGGGCTTGATAGCCTCTTGCTCTTCTGGGGTTTGATAGCCTCTTGTAAAGTGCGCCGGGGCTTGATAGCCTCTTGCTCAAGTGCGTTTAACCCGAAAGTGATGATTGGCCCTATGTGATTTATTTCACTAGTTTCAATCTCACTTCTTCATCGCGATCATCACCCGATGCAATGAGTGCTAAGTCCGATGCAATGAGTGCTAAATGGACTACTCAAAAATCATGAGAAATTAGTGAGTTACTACTACCTCTCATGGAACTCTCATGGAAATAGATGAATGACACTACTTCTCATGAAACTCAAACTCTCATGGAAATAGATGAATGACACTACTTCTCATGGAACTCGAACTCTCCTGGAAATAGATGAATGACACTACCTCTCTTGGAACTCTCAAACATAAACCCAATATATATTAAGATCTCTAAAAAAATTTAAAATTGCAATTAACTTCAAAAAATAAAATAAATAAATAAATAAATATTGAAAATCTTACTATATTCCTTGGCAAAGTAAAAACTAATAACACAGATTAATTCTAACCTTCAAGTGAAGTACTTTACTATTAATTAGTTCACATTTCACAGATATTTACCTTTTTAATTTCTAACTGACAGGTGGGAAGTTTCATTTCCTTTCGAACATTTTATTCCAGATAGCTCTCAACACAACAGCTTGGATATTTCATTTTCAAAATTAGCAAAATTTATACTTAAAGAGAAGATTCTACTCCACTGACATTTATTCTTATTTATACTGCCGACAATTAATTACAAAACCGCCAACTAGGGAACAAATGTGATTAATCGCCTGTACTTTTCCGTCTTATGAACCTTGATGATTATTGTCAAACAACAATTTGTTTACAATTGGCAAATACACATAAATTTATCAATAAAAGCTGTTAAATTAGCAGTCATAGGTCCCGGAAGAAAACGAATCGATAAAATCCCATACATATAAAAATATCTTTAACGAGAAATACTAAGAGAACACGAATTTTCAGTACTTCAATTGACACCATCGTCCATCAGTGTGAATTTCCTGTGATTGAAACATCATACCTTGGTTAAAAGGATGCCTTTACCACATTATTTAAGTTTGGGTACATAATTACATTATCAAGATCTGAAGATCTTTGAAGCCACAGACAATAAGAACGATGAGATCTCTCAAAGCCACAGAAACTAAGATCACTGAGATTTCAGAAATTAAGCATACAGCACGCCCATATATCTACACATATTCCCCATTCAGGAGTTCCGCACTCAGCAGCTTATTGTAACATTAAACGCAATAGCACAAATGCACCATCATAATCTCAAGTTGACTTGGTGCTAGGGTGTTCCCTCAGCCTCACGACTTGGTGCTATAGTTTTGATTTGTTTCCTTATGAAATTCAAGACCATTCATGACGAGGACCATCGGCCTTTGTCTGCCCATAAGATCCCATTTCCAATGCAGTCATGTGTTCAACCCCTGCCTTTCCGTCCTCCTGTACAGGAGGAGACGATGTCTTATCGCTCTTCTTCCTCCATTCTTTGTAAACAGCGTACAGAATCAACTGCGTTGCTCCCAGCAGACTTCCAATCCCATTTGGTACCTGTGGATCCATAAATCCATTTAGAATTAACAGATCTATTTTTTAATATAGCATCAATGTTAGGGGAAGATGGCCTGCTGCCAGTTGTTTGGAGTGCTGTTGTTCTGTAAATTGCATTCATTCCATTGTTTCAAACTACATAATAATTATAGGCTCAAAAACACTAAGAATATATGCTAATCTAGTATTACTTACACTTTGTAAATTAAAATACAAGCATGACTAACACGTTTTAAATTTAGATGGTATATAAAAGCCCTAAAACTCTATGCTAACAGAATATAACCTGGAGTAATTATCTCCAACCATCAACACAGAGTTACTATACTTTGTAAATTAAAATACTAGCATGACTAACACGTTTTAAATTTAGATGGTATATAAAGGCCCTAAAACTCTATGCTAACAGAATATAACCTGGAGTAATTATCTCCAACCATCAACACAGAGTTACTATACTTTGTAAATTAAAATACTAGCATGACTAACACGTTTTAAATTTAGATGGTATATAAAGGCCCTAAACTCTATGCTAACAGAATATAACCTGGAGTAATTATCTCCAACCATCAACACAGAGTTATATAGTAATAGCGTAATTAACAAAGGTAAAAAATAGTCTTTAGGATATAGTCCAACTGTTAGGTCAGAAAATTTAGTCCCCAAATCTTGCAATCCAATCTTATTCATTCATGAAACAGCAACGATGTCATTCAAGATAACCAACAAAAATAACAAATAATTTATCCAAAATATCTAAGCAACTGGGTTATTCAAGACAACCAACAAAAATACCAAATAGTTTATCCAAGATATCTAACACAAAGTCTGTTACTGGAACGAAAGCGTTTTTTAACTTACATAAACGAATGGATCGTTTCCCAAGAGGCCGAATAAGAACCAGGAGGTGCCGCATAGGAAGACAAAGAGAGACAGGAAGAACGGCATATACTTCACGCTCTTCGTCTTAATCACCAACCTCTGCACATCATGGAAGTTCCAAAACTTCAGTTAATCTTAAATATAAAACATTATTTCATTTTTAGAGCTCTCCATTTTTAAATATCCTACGACCTTGTGTTATCACCATAAATCACATGCTAAAGTTCGGAGCGGATAATTGTTTGGAAAAACAAATCAGTTGCCTAAAAGAAAACAATTTAGTTGAAAAATTAGTAGGTTGATTTATTATTTTTATCTATGGAAGGAAAATTATGCCACTAATTTTTATTTGGTGGTCAGCAATTGGGAAGGCTTTCACTCCCCTTTCACTCCTCACAATTGTTGGTGGTCAGTAATTGAGAAAGCTTTTACTCATGACAAAGGCTTTTACTAATGACAAATGTTGGTGGTCACTAATTGGGAAGGCTTTCACTCATGACAAATGCTTCGGGGTCTTGACTCATTAATTAATCTCTTTCTTTACCTCCTACTCTTAGCCAACAGAATTCATTAATTAACTTCTTTCTTTACCTCCTACTCTTAGCCAACAGAATTCCTGACAAATACTTAAATCAGACTCTTAACCAAACAAAAACAGTGTTAAAACAAGCTCCCAACCAAACCAAAACAGTGTTAAAACAAACTCCCAACCCAAAAATCTATCAAACAAATAACATCGAATAATTATGTCTAATTTCCATTAATTTTTATAATATTGCAAAAATATGCAAAAATATTCACTAATATTACTTTACCACAACTTTATATAATGTAAATAAAATAATATACAGTTACAATCCCCTTTACAGTGTCCTGAGTTGCCCTTTACTGTGTCTCTTTAGCTAAACAATTTACAATCAGAAAACTTTCCTATCGAACCATTACTTTTTTTCTTGGAATAATGATTTTTAAAGAAAGGGATCTACGCAGGGCATATAGCGAAAGAAAGCCGGAGAAACGACCCATCGCTCAATGCGTGTCTTTCACTGTATACCAGACAAGTTTTTAATCGAAGGAATTAAAACGGTTGCATGTGGTCAGTACAAGATCACAAAGGAAAACCGTTACCATCGAAATAGATTCCCGTAACATATGAGCGAAGAATAAGGGAAAATATCTTTTAGGGGAATAAAGGAATGTTGGCATTTGCAGGGAAAGTTGGCGCATTGGGCGGTGCCATGTTTTACTTTCTTTCCTCCGGAAAACAAGGTTAAACGCAGAAAGTATGCCTGTAAATGTCTAATGGTTGCTAAAGGAATTGAAAGAGGTGGATCCGTTATTGGGAATAGTGGAAACTTGAATAACTAAACTCTTCATAACGGTTTGGGATGGAATGGGGCGACTCCATAATTGAGTAGAGTAGAAATTTGAATGATTAACGTCTTCGTAAAGGTTTCGCTTATTTTTAATTAATACACGATGATTGCAACTTTGTAGGGTGATTAAAGTCTTTCTAAAACTGGTAAAGTTTCTTATAATTAATTATGATTGATATGGATTAGTTTGCTGTTCTTATTATTCAAAGAAAACTAAAATATTTATAAAAAAAACAAAACATATAGGATACGTTCACAAGAAATACACTGCCTTTCTTGCCTCTGACAGCATCATAGTGAAACGGTTGCCATATACAGATCTAGCGATGGCGGGCGATGGCCTTAGAAGAACTCATACGAAGAAGATAGAGTGTAACAACTCAAGCGGAGTCAACATCATCATAATTTAGCGGTTGGTGTATGCTGATAGAGGAGTCAACACCATCATAATTTAGTGGTTGGTGTATCTAAAACTAGTAGAAGTAGAAGTGGTATAATTTAGTGTTTGGTGTATGTAAAACTAAGAGAAGTAAAAGTGGTTGTTTGTGTACATGATCTCACTGATGCGAGGGTGAAAATCTAATATTTTTGGATTTTGAGTGTAAAAATCCAACCCTCAATTGATATATGCAAAATTTACTCATAAAAATTGTTATTAATTCAAATAATATATTCTCAATAAAGTGAGTGTGAAATCGAATGCTTCCTCAAACTCAAGTAAGAACTCAACCTAAGCTAGAAGTTTAATACCAAATTTAAGTTTCCTGTACCACCAAAATCCACATATATTAATAAACTTCACCAAAATCCACATATATTAAGTAAGAACTCAACCTAGGCTAAAAGTTTAATACCAAATTTAAGTTTTCTGTCCCACCAAAATCCACATATATTAATAAACTTCAAAACAACTTTCATTGCCTTTTGAGGGGTATGGGATAGATTCTAGGATGATCATTAGTTCACTTATCAATTTCCAATAAAGTGAGTGTGAAATTCCAACCAGAAGAGCTAATGCTAATGCGCAGAAGGAGAGAGAACATCATCATAATGGAACGTTGAAGCTACCGAGGAATGCGCAGAAAAAGATAACTACACATCGTAATGGAATATCGTAGTTAGTCAGAAATTAAGGTTCCAACTTTTTGCAATCAGAGATTTTTCGCTCTAGGTTCTAATAGATCCTCGCTTTATCCTGTTTTAGATTGATCAAAGTGATATATTTCTGATGAGACTGAATCACTTACCACCTTTATTTTTCCAGGGATCCTTGACATTTTTATAAAAATTATTTTCATTTTTCCGAGAACGAAGTAGAGAGATTTACCATAACTGACAGTGGAGACGCGTACATGCAGATGGAGAATATGGCGGCAGCGAAGCCGCAAAATAACTTTCTTGCATGCCCGTGCAATGCTAAGAATGATACCAGGGCGACCATTACAAAGAAAATGAGCACAGCGACCAGAAGGCCAAATATCTTCACCTGTTTCATCCACCACCATTCAAATGGGGATCACCATACTCAAATGTAATTTATAAATCAGTAGTATACTTACCCTATATTTCTTGTTTCGAATATAGAAGAGGAACATAATCACGTAGCAGAGTTCCAGGACAGCTCCAGTTCCATTAATGGTGCTCACAAGAAGGTTATTAGGCGAGACAAACGGCAGGCCATACCATGCAGAGAGCAAACAATTCAAAAGTGTGGAAATATAAGGAAATCCAGAGAACTCTTCCGTCGATTTCCGCTTAATTATCTCCCAGAACGTAATTCTGCAGTGCCAGTCACATCAGAAACGAAAAACTGTTTGGAATTATATGAGCATCAATAAACTTTCTTCTCATTAAAAGAAAACATAGGGTGGGGAAACTCACAGGGGAACTAAGAAGAGTGTCAGTGCAGTAATATTCCCTGTCATGAAACAAGAAATTATACATCAAGAAACCTGCAAAACACTTCATGCAACCAAGACATTAAAGTCGACGAAGCGTGTATACGCACCGAAGATCCCGAAAATGAAATGTGCAATCAACATTTTCCTATCTTCGCTGCGTTCGGCTGGGTGATGATAGATTTCCTATGCACTTTTCCAGAAGGGATGATTAACGTAGAAACAGTTCAGTACATAGGCACTCATGAAGCTTCCAGAGGACCAGTGACAACTATGAACAAAACCAAATGAAAGGCAACTTATATATAGTTCTCGCAGTAGGATATCAGCTAGTTTGCACTGTATACAAATATACCAAACCCTAATCGTACTAGGACACCTACACTTCAAAGACGTGAATTCCTCTGTAGGATCCAAAGTTCAAATGTGTGGTGGTTCCTCTTATGATAAGACTACCTCCTGAGTCATCAGTTATGCCCGGGTCCCCGCTGATTTTAATGACAAATGGCATTGCCTTCCGTGTCTCTCTGAGGAATTTAATGGGGATTGGCGTTACTTTCCCGTCTTATCGTTTGGACGATTTGACTGCCTACATATCATGTTGGACTGTTGTAGGTGAGTTATTAGTCTTTTCATTATGCTCATTTGTGATTGCGTCCACACAAAGTGGAAAGAGAAAATGGTAGGCAATATGTGAGAACGAACGAATGGGTTATTTTCTTTTCCAGTTTTGGGAGCCAGATTGAATAAATACAGTTTAGGTTAGAGGTTAAAGTTAGTTAAAGTTAGAGTTAGTTCTAAGGTTGGATGGAAAAAAAATTGGTTTACTGATAAGATTTTATTACTAAAATTGTGTTGAGGTACATTTAAAATTGTTCTATGATAGATTATGTTTGGATGTCTTTCAGTTTAATTTTCCAAAAATAACTCTTATCCTCAATTTTTTTTTTGGATAAGGTTGGAAACAATTAATAAAGTTATCCTGCCATTTATAATGTTTAAAGAAATAATTTTTTCAGATCAATTACTCTTTGGTATCGATAAATCTAACTATTATATTTTGTAGTTGTCTATAATGAGACTTTTTGGAAGCCTTTCCGGTGGGTTTTTCTGGTCAAAATCCAGCAGCAATTTATTGGAATCACAAGTTTGATAGCTATTTTCTGCACAATCAAAGTGCCCCACGGGTTTTTCAGGGTGCTGAATCCAAATATGCAGTTAAAAAACCATTTTAACTGCAACAAATCAACATTTAACCTCAACTTCCTCCGCCAGATTCCGTCACCGAAATCTCCAAAAAATCGCATTATAGACAAATAACATAAATAAAAAATCTGACCTAAAGCTATTTCTCTTAATAAATAAAATCATTTAAATGTTTTATTCCACTTTAAGTTAACTTAAATACTCACAAAACAATTAAAATTTCAGACTGAGACATAACCTGCTCCGAATATGAATCTCACGGGCATACACTTTACCACTGGAACACGTAATACTTGTTGAAGAGAATAATATCATGTGGATCTCAAAATGGAAGCAGCATTGGGACCGCAATGAATACCTTTAACCAGATGGCAAGGAGCAAATAAACAATCACGAATGAATGAGGACCATCTGTCGTCCGGACGAGATGGACTGATTCTTCATCGTTATCAATGGTTTTCCACTTACCGTATAGAGAGTTTGACAGTCACTCCCGAGAAACCTCTTTAATATATATTCCCTTTTATCATCGTTATTGCTCTTACAATATATTTATTTTATCATTGTTTCAATTTTAACTATTACCACCACCTTTGGTATGATTTATTTCCAAATAGGCAAACAGATGGCAATTTATTAATGATCCATGGTTATACTATATATTTTTTTTCCCGGTTATAAAATTTCATAACTGTATTATCTTTCTTTCTCTAATATATATATATATATATATATAATATATATATATTTGAAGGTATTTAATGATTAAAGAATAATTTTTTTATAAATTTTATTAATTAAATTACAAGGGTAGATAATTTTTTAAATTATGATGTGTGCCGTTTTATACACTAATTTTTAGAAAGAGAGTTTAATATTTAATAGTTTTTCAGTGTCATAATGATGGGTTGAAAGTTTAATATTTAATAGTTTTTTTAGTGTTATAATAATGGGTTGAAAGTTTAATATTTAATAGTTTTTTAGTCTCATAATGATGGGTTGAAAGTTTAATATTTAATAGTTCTTAAGTGTCATAAAGATGAGTGTTTTCAACCCATGACATTTTAATGTCCCAATGATTTTGTAACTATGTAGCTCATTACAATTTGTTAATATTTTAATAATGTTTGAAAGTCAATATACTTTTGATGTTCTAGATTATGGTTGATCACTTCATCATAATACATTATTTGTATTACATTGCTAATTCTTTTTACCACCACAATTTCATATTAAATTTAAAAGTAATAATATTTTTACTATAATTGTTCATTTTGTATAATAATCTTCTCAATTATTCCCTAATAATTTGGCCAAGACTTAATGATTAATAAAACACAGAAATACACATATTGAGCGTATTTAATAATTAAAAATATGTAATTTAAAAAAAAAAAATTTAGCTATTAAACCAAATGTAGGTATTGTAATAAATGTTTTAAAATAATGATTTGATATGTGTATACAATAATCTTAGAGAAAGAGGTTTCATGTTTAACACCTTCTAAGTTTCACAAATATTAGAACTTCTTTCAACCCGTGGTATTTAGTGTTCAATGGCCTCTTTCACTATGCATCTCACTAAAGTTTGTTCTTATTTTAGCAGCCGTAAAACACCAAGATACTTTTGATATTCTAGATTATGGATGCTTACCTCATTATAATAATTTATTTGTCTTCTACCTTGTTATTCTTTATACCACCACAATTTCTTATTACATCTAAATGTAACAATGTTATTAATATCATTTTGTATAGTGTTTCCATTCTTTATTTCCCAATAACTTATCTAAGATAACATTTTTATGCCAACTTTTCAATGGAGTTTGAAACAGTTTTAGGAAGTGATTTTTCGAATTTTACTCAATGGCAAAGTAATTATTATCCCATAGACCCTACTTAAATATCTACTAGAAGGTGGATAGATAACACGACCAAATTCTCTAATATCTATCACATGCAATGCCTTTCTGTTTTTACAGTGCTAGACCCACCAACATTCAGGGGATCTCCCCAGTATGAAATCCCAACTAGACCTCACACCATTTGGTGTAGGAATGCCATCCGGTATGATGGTCCGATTGTCATTATCTTAAAGATTTTCCTTAGCTCTTGCTTGTCAGCACATGAGAGTGGTTTACTTTGTCTTCAAACAACGAGGTTCGTGTTCTTGGTGAGTGCTTAGTGTTACTAGTGTCAAGGTTATTTCACTGTAGAGGGAGAGGGTGAGAGTGAGTTTCAAGTCAAATGGGAACAGTCCCAACTCTATTATAGACACACAACACAACAGGACTTGTGTAGCTTCTGGCGGAGTAGTCGGCACGGATGCAGCAGCCATAAACAATGGGTGAATAGATAGCACGTACAACACCCATCGGAATAGTTCACACGAGTGCGACGGTCGTATAACAAGTTTATGGGAATGATTATGTCGAGTGTCTGGCGGAATAATCGACACGGCAAGACAACGTTAAAAATTGATACAGCAGATTTCCAACATCATACGTACTAAAACAACCAAAATAGTTCAACCGTCTTAATACAAGTTAAAGAAACATGCATTACAAGCGTCCAAAGAGTAGTCTTACAAATGAATACAATACATGTATGAAAACATGATGGCCTATTAACAGGCTTCTGAATTAAGTAAAAGTTCCAAGACACACCGGTACACCATACATCACTAACCCCGATAGCAGGTGTTGGAGCCACTGCTCGCTCCTCAAAGAAAAGGCTACATACTCTTAAGGCTATGTGGGAGTAGCCAAGGTGAAAATGTCATTTGCATGTACAAATGAGGGGTATATATAGCCAAGGGTGAAACTGGCCCTTTTAACTGTTATACTTCCCTCATGATTGTTTGAATTACATGACTCTTCAACTTTACATGTGGGTTTCTTGGACTTCCATGTTACATTACATTGATTACAACAGTATGGCCCGCAATAGTGATGTGGCCGAGATGACTCATGACATGACTCAACACGACAGTGCTAGTATGTTCACGCCGATGGCGGTTTCCATGTCAAGTTGCAGTGTTGCTGAGTGATGAGTGTGCTCTTATGTATCATAGCTTCACCTCTGCATGGCAAGGTGTGTAGAGTCTTCAATGGTCTTGGTCTTCATTTGATGTTGCAGGTGCATGTATCCCCTTCACTGCTACTTGGCATGCTTCATTTATTCATCCATTCGTGAACACGTTTCCTAGCATGCATTCCTTGTTCATCCCATTCACGGTTGCACCATGTCTCATCCATGTACCTATATCTGCAATCACTCATGACAGGACAACATCAAATCCATAAATCTTTCGTTTTTGGGTGCAGGTGACTAGGAGAGAGAACAAGGCTCTGTAACTACGTAGAAAACATTTTAGGCTAGGATGTGCGCTTTGGGGAACTGTCAAGGAGAATTGCACAAAGGTTACTCGAAAGTTGGGATGAGTAGTCCGAAACAAAAGTGACCTTCTGCGGGATTTGTTTCAGTTGGGAGGCAGAACTACACAATTTTTCCAGGGAGGCAGTGCGGGCAGCAAGGTGGCCACTGGCAGTAAAAGCTGCAAAAATTCTCCAGGGAGGGTGGTAGCGGGCTATGGGAGCTTGCTGGCTAAAACTGTGCATAACTGGGAGGCTGACTTGTAGGGCATGTATGCGTAGTTTCTAGGCTGGGCGAGGTGTCAAGCAGCTGGAGGACATCCCAAGAGAACTATGTAGTTTTCAGGAGGAGCAGCAGGTCGACTGACAGAGGCACTGGCTGACAGAACTGCGCGATTTTCAAGGACATTGTAGTGATAGGCAGTGGCTGCCTATCCCTCATGTCTAGGAAATTTCTTTAGTCAGTAGAGGCAGTCGTGTTGATAGCTGCAACGTAATTTTTTGGGGGAGTGAAGCCTGAGGTCTTTTCCTGGTCAAACTCTCTAGTTGGGTAGTACGAGGTTTGACAGATTGGCTTGCGGATGATGTAGATTGAGATGGCTTCTTGGGAAACTTTTACACTATTTTGGGTGACAGTTAGTCAGGCCAATTCTAGGATTGCGCAGTGCAGGGTATTTGGGAGGTAGCCTCAAGCTCTACGCAATTCTAGGAAACAGTACATGATCGCTGATGGCTGAGACTGTGCAATGCAACTTAGTGGAGGTCTGATTGATGGAGGGTGGGCTGGTCAACAGATCTTCAAAAAAATGACTAATTGTGTGAATGAGTGAACTCGTGCATGCATGACCTTGCGAACACACACTCAACATGACTCGATGACAAGACTCCTCGAACCAAGAAGACAACATACACTCAGTGTGAGTAACCAATGGGTGCGAGAAACAAGTGGGACACTTGCGATAGATAGTTGAATAACCATGATGAAACTTGCGCAGCATTGCAAACAAATTTGTGTGTGAGTGCGAGAGATACTTTCATAGCGGAGACAACTTTCACACACAAAGAAAAACCGTCAACATAGCCAAAACATGAATTCAAGCATGACATTGTGATGCCATGCTAAAAGATGTTCGGTGAATGGTCAAATGAGGAGGGTGCAAATACTCGACACGAGCTCATGGGATGAGCCTAAGTGTTTGCAAACATCAAGGAAAAACCCAAGGAAGGCTCTGAAATTGGATGCATGCCAAAATTTTGGAGGGCATCACAACTACTACAACACTTGTGGACACACTAGTTGAATACCAGCTTCTCTTTTTTGGTCCATTGACAACACAAGGCCTTGGTCTACCAAGGAGTATTGAATCGTTGTGTGGGTTACTTCAACTTCCCCACTAACCATGTGGACATGTATGGTTCACCTTTTTCGAACTCAGTCAAACATAACAACAAGTTGTAGCTTGATCACAGTGTTTCAAAATCGGGAACAGTAGTTTGGCTCGCGATTTTAAAATTTCCAGAGTATAAGTTTTCATCTTTGGTGTTTCTTCGCTGCCAGCAGGCTTGGACAGTACCCCGATGGAGTTACACAAGAACAAAAGCATTTCTCTACTGCCAGCAAGCCTGGTCAGTACCCCAGTGGAGTTGCATGCTTCACCTTTTTCCACAAGAAACCTTTCTCTTCTTTCGCCTTGTATTTTTTAAAAGAGAACTGTGAATAGACACTTATTTATTTTTGGGGTGGAAGAGAGATCCCAACTTATTGAGAGCAGAAGAGGTTGTTCCTTTAGAAAATCATTGTAAGACCTCTCACATATGTTTTCTCATTTAGATTTTCCCCTTCTCCATTTCTAGTAGTTGGATGAGCTTGAAAAAACAAAGCAGAAGGATGAGTATAGGCATGGGTTTTAATAGTGTGGACACAGGTTCATGGTTTGACCTAACCTTCCCTTGCAGATGGCTCGTATTTTCCATCAAGACTTCATCGAACGAAGGTTATAACCAAGCACATAGAAGACAAACACAGGATTGGCCAAGCGCTGTAGTGTCACAAGACTCTTTGGATCTTAGCCACATACTCATTCAAAAGCCAGAACTCAGTAAAGGGAAACACTTATTGACAAAACAAAAAGTAGCATGACACCAAACAAACAAAACAAAACATAACAAAAATAGTAAAGCAAAGTGAAAAGGAAACAAGAAGTAAATAGACTATGTACATGGCATAGGGAACGACCCTGACTTACTAAAAGTAGTGTTTGAGATCATGACTGTAGATAGGAAGGTTGTCAATCCTCCCATCAAGTGATTGCAGATGATACATGTGTGGGCCAAGCTTCTCCTGGACAGTATACAGACCAATCCACAGGGACTGGAACTTTGTATGCTTGCCTTTGTCTTCATGGGGATTGTCCCATTTCAAGACCAAGTCACCTACATCAAAGTTAGCATTCCCTGCAGACTTCTTGTCGAACCATCTCTTAATACAGTTCTGATGGAGTGCGAATTTTTATTTTTCTTTCATCCTTTCTTCCAGTAACTTATGAAGTGTATCCATTATACACTGAATTGGCAAACAAGGCTCACCTTCGGATTCTTGAGACAATTGAAGAGTAGGAAAGTAGATGTTTGGTGGAAGGATGACTTCTTTCCCATAAACTAGGAACTATGGTGAAGTGTTCAAAGAGGGTTTGGGTGTTATTCAGTCAGCTCATAAAGAATTTGTCAAAGTGGAGTGCCAATTATGTTGTTCATAGTAAATGGTCTTCTTGATAATGCGGTGTTGATGGTGCTAGACCTGCCAACATGTCAAGGAGATCACCCCCATAAGAAGCCCCAATTAGATCTCAGACCGTTTGGTGTAGGAGTCCCAGCAGTGGGTCGTGAGGTAATGCCTTAACCACGATGTCCCATAGAGGCAAGTAAGATAACTCTATTAGTAGTAAGGGCGTGACTGCTGCAGTGAGTCAAGGAAGGTGAATGAGAGGTTCTAACACATGGGGGTTGAGATGAGCGCGCCACTGAGCAACCTATAGCAATACTTAGCTGACAAGGGAGCACATGAGCGAAGATGCATCACAAGCTAGAAAGAAGATTAGTCGACAATCCAAAGTGATGGTTAAACCAACCACACATCTTCAACAAGATTCCTATAATTGCATATGTAGTAGTTCCTACACAAATACGTAAGTTAAACAACATATATTGCTAAGCAATCGGAGCAGTCCAACTACAATAACAACATATGCATGAAAACGTGTTGGCTCTTATTATATAAAGAAGTGTAAGTCCCAATTATACAATACATCCATGTAAACCTACTAGCCCCAACAGCAAAGCATTACAACCACATCTGCTTGCTTCTCCAAAGAGATGTAATAGCTCCATACAGTGGAGAAGCCAAGGTGTGTTACAATACTGTCCAAGCTTTCTTCAAGATAGTCTTATCAGAAGCTTCGTTGACCAAAAGCCCATACAATGAGTTATGAGGGACTATTTATAGCAAAGGGTGAGGTGACCCTTGACATTCCCCTTTGTGACAGTTCATCTACCCTCATGACTCTTCATCTACTCTATGACTTTTACATCCAAGTATTGACACTTGACTTACACTTGACATGACGTTACATTACAATGCACATGTACTCATGTGAGACAACATGGCTTGAGAAAGCCATGCAAGACATCACCAACACTTGGTCCATTGTGATGAGACCAACTCTTTGGCATGCTTGTGATGGTGAAGGTGGTGAGATGATGCTAAGCTTGGTCGTCCGTGATGGTGTGCATGCACCTCATGGTGACATCTTGTTGAAGTGAGCTCTTTCCTCCGTTGCAATCGGTGCATTGGTTCGGCTCCTTCATCCAACTCGTCTACTAACATGCGCATGGTCTTCTTAGCTGCGGCTGAACTGACAACACACTAACGCATAGTATTCATGCTGATCTTCAAGTGTGTGCTGGTGGTCATGCCCATCAACTTGTTGAAGTACTTGTTCAGCTCCAGTTGGACTTACTTCTTGTCTTTGCCTTGGTGAGTGTACTGAATGGGTTGGATTGTATGTGTTCACAGAATGACATGCATGTTGTTGAATCACTCAGATGCGATCAAAAATACTGCTCACCATGTCTACTCCGTGCCAGCTGCTGGGATGGATCTTTAACTTGTACAGGCATAGTTTTTTGGTGAGTGCATGTTGCGCCTATTGTTGCTCTTGTTCCTATTGCAACTCATTTGTCTGTCTATGCAACTTCATATTCTTCATTGAGTTGCTACTTCAGCCCATGCAACTCCTTCTTTGTTCCATTCTCTGTCTTTGCGCGATCTTCATGTCACACCATCACCTCATAGCTTGAGTCTCTAAAGTTGCTTTCATCATCAGTGGATCTATTTGAACTTGCAACTTTGTTCCACCTCTGTGTTGTCAACAACCTTCCTCTTGCACTCATTGCATTCGTTGCATTCGTTACATTTGTTGCATTCATTGCATTCAGTATGCTGCCTTCAGTTGTTGTTCATGATGTTGCTCGCTGTGATGTCGTTGCTATCATGTCTTGATGTCCTTGTCTACGAACAACTTGATATCTTCGTGAGTAGGCAAGCTCATAGACATTTGATTGATTGCATCTCCAGGTGTGCTTTGAATGGCGTCTTCAACTTTTTTCCCTTGGAAACCATTGTACCTACACTCCTGAGAGGTAGATGAACACCTGCAATACCTAGAGACATGGCAACACTCAAGGAAAGCAATCTGTCGGCTGAAAACCAAAATGTACTTGAGAACTGATTTGCAACATACCTGTGTGACTGATCATGAAGGTTGCAAAATTTTGGTCGGGAGGTTGGGAGACTGACTACCAAGACTGCGCAAGGCACAATCTAGGCTGTTGGGAGACTGACTAACTGCTGGACTTGTACAATGCATAGTCCAGTCTGGTTGCTGACTACTAGAATTGCGCAGTGTGCAATCTTAGCTGGTAATGGCTACAGGCTCACTGCATTGCAAAATTTACTGGGCCAACAGTGACTGTCCCTCATAAATACACAAAATAATCTTAAAGGATAGTCACTAGACAAAAATGCATGTTTCCTGAGAGGAAGAGTGAGACTTCCCTCTCAGGATTGTGCAAGGTTGTCTTGGTGAGGTAGAGTCTGGGCCAAGGCTACCCAGACTTGCCGATAGGAAATTGAAAGCAGATGTAACAGTGAATGCATGGCGACACTAAGTGATAGAAGAAGTGATTGATAGGCATGCAAACGTGAATGAAAGATTCAGTAAACAAATCAACATGCATGTGGATGAAGTAATTTGCCGAATCAGCGAGCGTTCATGAAAAACAATTTCATGCATGTGACAATAGTGAGATAACAACAAAAACTAAAATAGTTGTAGGACAAGCTAGCACACATGTAAACGCCAATAAGCTCTCAATAAAATCAAGCAAACAATACTCACAAAAGTGAAAACACAAAAAGTGATAGAAATGCAACATAAGGCATGGGAAGAGGGCTTACCCCGAAAAAACTGAGTTGAATGTGCCGACTACTTCTAGATGTGATGTGGGATGTCAGAGATGAAAGGTTGATGTGAGGAATGAGATCTACGATGTCTGGTTGGTGAGTTTTGATAACATCAAGGTTGTGACGTGCATGCCACAAATCTAGGGAAAGTGACACTTGGTGGGAGGTTTCTGAAATGATCCTTGCATGTAACCTCCAACTGCTAAACATAGATCCCTGAAACAAGAGATGCCTTTGCATGTTGCCTTGGGAGAAGTAACCCATGCATGCAAGTTTGTTTTGCTTGGTCCTGGAGGGAAACGATCAACTCAGCTGCACATGCAAGAGGTTGTTCAAATTCTTAAAGTAAATGCACATTTCTAGCTGGGAGGTGGGTTGACTGCCCAGGAGATTTGCACAATTTCTAGGTAAAGCAAGTCATTGTTGCCCATATTTGTGTAGATTCTACGCTGACCAACCTTGCTGGGAAAATTGAGCAATTTTCTTTCTAGGGGTTGAATGGCAGAATTGCACAATTCTGGAGCCCAGTAGGTTGCCAAACAGGATTGTGTAATTTCTAGAGGGAAGGTTGTTTGTCCTCCAGAATTGTGCAATTTCTTGGGGGAGCTGCTTAGCCTGTCGTTGGACAAAGTCTAGGTGATCAGCCTGTGAGGGGAATTCATTGAGATGTGATTGACAGGCTACCTTTGTGCAAGCAAAACACTGAAGCTTTTGAACTTGACGAAGCAAGAAAACCTATTGTCAAAAATTTGTAGCGAGGCTCCAAGACAAAGCTAAGGAAAAATTTTGGATGGTGGTTGTAGCAACTACAACACTTGGCGACACAATGGTAGAACTCTAGCTCTCTGAATGGACCTTGTTCATGAAAAGAAAGTCTAACACCTCTAGAAGTATAGTTCAGTTCTCAGATCATCTTGGTTGCATACTAGTTTGATTGAAAGATGTAGCATCTGCAAAACTCTTGGTCGATTGACACACATTCCAAGCCAAGGAAACATAGTTGTTTCGATTTGGGTTGAGGGGTATATGGGTGCACAAGCAGTATAGTCATCAGAGTCTTAGTTTCATCTCTGGTGTTGATCCACTACCAGCAGGCCTGGACAGTACGCCGACGGAGTCACATAAGAACACAAGCATGGCTTCATTGCCAGCGAGCCTGGTTAGTACCCCAACGGAGTTACTTGCATCACCTCTCTATGAAAGAATCCTTTCTCTTCTTTTGCCTCATTTATTTTTCATCTTTTCAAACTTTTTCATTTTTTTTCTTTTTTGTAACTTTGCATAGCACTTATTCATTTTAGAGGTGGAAGAGGGATCCTGACCTATTGAGAGCAGAAGCGGTTGTTCCAGTAGAGAAGTAGTTTTTTATATCTCTGACGTGCTTGTTAAGGTTTTCCCCCTCACCTTACTCTACTTGATTGAGCTGACAAGGGTTAACCCAAAAACATCCGACTAGAGAAGGTGACACTAGTTAGTGTGCAAGCGTTGTGCTTTCACCAAGGTTCACTTCGAACAATACGTATTTTCCTTTGACATATCATGCATTGAATGTAACAAGTTATTCATATAGAGGCAATATGACAGATAGCCAAGTAGTGATAGCTGCACAAGCCCTCTTGTACTTCACCCAGCTCGTTTCAAGAGTCATACATGGTTTCATGCAAAACTAACCTACAAACAAAACAAATGAACTAACAAACATCAAAGCAAAGCAAAAGTAGAAGAGAAAGTGAAAGAAAAGCAAGTAAGCAAACAAGGAAGCAGACAAAGAAGCAAAGAAGCAAACAAAGCAAATAAGCAAATAAGCATGCAAGCAAACTGACTGAAGGAAAATACTACTCCTACTCCTACACTAATGGTGCATGGGCTTGATCATGTGAAGTGATATTTCCAATGCAGCCACCAGTGCATTGCTAGACACATGTTGGTGAAGACCTCGTCCGCGAGCAACCCAGTTGTGCGAACTAGCAAGCAAGAAAGATATAACAATGAAGACAACCACACTTTGTGTTTGACAGTGCCCACAGGACATAAGTGAGTGCAAGTGCATGATGAGTAGTCTATGGACATATCATAGTGATGTGTGACAATGCATGCAACTTTGAAGCATAAGCACACTCTTGACAGAGACATGCAAGAAAATTAAAGAAACAAAGATAACTTGCATCATACACGTGTGCTTGCAATGTAAGATTCCTCCGATGCATGAGTGATGGGATCGTGTGGTTCGAGTGGAGAAGATGTGATCTGTGTGTGAGATGGATCTTCAATGCATATAGATGAGTAATGAGGAGCCTTGGGTGATTGAATAGTTTCCTAATCGGGAGTAAGACTAACCCCAAGAGAGTGAAGACCTAACATAACCATCAACTTGGGCTGAAGTGCCTCGATAGTCTTAGGTGTTTCAACTTCATCATCAGGTAGATCATCATAAACTAGTGGCTTCGAAAGATCAACTGTGATAGAGTCATGGCCATGATCAAATATGGAAACAAATGGATCACGAACACCATGATCAGAAAATCAATGAATTCATCGACATCCTCATGATTAAATGAGTCAAACAGAGGGGTAGATGAGAAGCGAACAAACTCATCCTCTGTGTTTCCGGAAAAGACAGATGAAAGATTAAGCAGATTTTCAATGAATAGCTTATCCTCTCCATTTTTGAATGATGGGCGAACATTCGACGAGTCTTGCGAGTGGTCGACAATGGGTGCATCCATGGATGAAGACACACATGCGAAATCATGGATGGTAGGTTCTCCAAAGATGTTAGGAAAGAACGGAAGGGGCTTGGACAGAAGGGATTCATCCTTCACCAAGTGTTGATGCTCAAGCTCCCACTCATACTCTTCATGAATGAAAATGCATGTTGGTTGTGCAACACCAACTTTGTCAATGGGTTGTTCCTCGTTCACAACAAGTCAAGAGTCCGAAATGGATGAACACAAGACAACATCATCTGGAGGAACACCAAAGTATGAAGACGAAGGTCGTAGAATAGAATTCATATGAGAACTTGAAGGACACAAACAAATCTACGTGAAAATTGAGTGAAGTGGTGTTGGGAGAATGTGAAAACTAAACAGTTGTGTAAGCATGATATTCAACATCACTAGGCAGTGGTGGAGTTGTTGAATGAGAGGGAGGCGGATAGTCAGTTGAGACAGTTCTCGCATTCACATGAGATTTCACAACTCCATTAATGAAGAATGTTGAGCGAGGCTTGATCTCAAGCTTCTTCTTGGGACAGGTAGATATCTTAAGGCAATACTCAAAATAGTCCTAAAGAGAAGAAAATTTCATCTGGCTCCTCGGAGCTTGAAACTGTAAGTCACGGAATCGCTGCCAAAAATCAATAACTGATTCATGCAAAGCCTTCCATTGCTGTAACAGTTTTTGCTCAAGATGGTTTGGATCAAAATGATAGAAAGTGTCTTCAATGAGATCACAGAAGTGCTCATGTGAGTGCATGTTGTCAGTGAATAGGTTGAGTAGCCATCTACATGGAGTCTCCCGAAGTGTGTGTGCAAGCAACAAGCAGTTTCTATTAAAATAGTTCTAGCATCTACAGCTTCAGTTTCTATTAAAATGGAAAGTCCATGTCAAGTTATTCTTGATAGCACCAACTACTTTCAATGGTGGTTCTACATTGTGGATTTACTTAGAAGTAAAGGTCTTTACAGAATAGCCTCAGGCTAAGAAGCTAAACCTAAAGATGAAGATAAGGCAGCCAAATGGGAAAATAGGCAAGATCAAGCATGTGGGTTGATAGGGATGTCTATTTCTCTAGCCCTTAGATTCCATATCGCTGAATTTGATACCCGTAATGAAGAAATGAAACAACTCACTAAATTTTTTGGAATTAAAAATGGAATTAGAGCCCATCAACTCGAAAATGAATTGCTTACATTGGACCCCAATAATTTTTGTTCCATTGAAGATTTTTTGTCCAAGATCAATACCCTTAGACTTCTCTTGGAAGGTGTTAAGGTTAAGAAAGAAGATGGTAGCCTTATCTATTCCATTCTTACTAAGTTGGGACCAGCCTAGTCTGTGTTTGTTTGCACCTTCCATTCTACTACAGAAGCCTTCATTTCTCAAGGACAAGACTGCAAGTCCTCCTCTTTTGATGCATTTTGTGATTCTTTGATAAGAAAACAAGAAAAACTCTTACATCTTAGTCTTCTTAATCTTGGAAACTCTTCTAAGAAAGCCTTGGCCACCCAGCAACAACCAAATTCAAAGAATCCTAGGAAGCAGTATCCTAAAAAGAATCATCCTAAACCAAACAAGGGTCCTAAGCAATTTCAGTCTCAAAATGAAAAATTGATTCAACAAAATTATCATGGAAATAAAAACAAAGGGAAGAAGACTGATATACATTACAAATTTTGTAATCGAGATGGCCACTTAGAATCCAAATGCTTTAAGAAGATGGAAGCCTTGGAAGCAGCAATGAAGAAACATAACATCCATTTGGATAATTCTTCAACTTCAACTTCATCTTCAGGAATAACAATTTCTGCATATGCTTGTCAAGTATCTTAGTCTGGTTATGCACTTAATGTATCTTCTTCTTCTCATTCTCATGAGTGGCTCATTGATTCTAGAGCTTCTTATCACATGTCCAAAAACAAAGCCATGTTTTCTTCTTTAAATGATTGTAACACCAAAAATATATATTTTGGTGATGATATATCTCTTAGTGTTGTAAGGATTGGAAATATTCATCTATACAATGGTTAATTTAATGATGTATTATGTGTTCCAACCTTATCTTGCAACCTTCTATTTGTATATTAGATAACTCATTCAGGTGAAGATAAAATCATTGAATTTTCACCTCACGATGTTGTAATTAAGGATCTAAGAGATCCTAGATAGATTTTAGCTACTCGCATTGTTGATGATTCTACAAGGTTGTATAAGTCTAACAACTTTGGGTCATCAACACTTCCCTCGGTATTTGTTACTCATAATGATGAAGTGAGCAAACTTTGGCATGAGCGATTTGGTAACTTAAACTATCGCTCCCTTCAAAACGTATGTAAAGAAAATATGGTGACAGGTCTTCCTATGGTATCTTGCAGAGATGGTGTTTGTTTCGGATGTGTACTTGGGAAACATCATCCGGATAGTTTTGAAAAGTGCACCTCTTGGCATGCCTCAACCCCTTTACAACTTGTGCATAGTGATTCATGTGGTCCACTTCCAGTTGTTTCATTCTCTAGCTACAAGTATTTCTTAACTTTCATTGATGATTCCTCCAAATGAACTTGGGTATACTTCTTAAAACTCAAGACTGAAGTCTTTAACATGTTCTTGGCCTTTAAGGCCTTTGTTGAGAAACAATCTAGACATCAAATTCTTAAGCTAAGATCAGATAATGGCGGAGAATATGTTAACAACAAATTTATCAACTTTTGCACTAAGCATGGAATTAAAATGCAATATACTATTCCATATACTCTACAAAAAAATGGTGTAGCTGAAAGGAAGAATCACACCTTAAAGGAAATGGCTAATTGTATGCTTCAATCTAAAGTACTTAGTCTTAATTTTTGGGTAGAAGCAATTAATTGTGCAAATTACATAGTAAATCACACTCCTACTAAGGTTTTAAAGAATATCACTCTAGAAGAAGCATGGAGCTGAATTAAACCATATGTAAGTCACTTTCATATCTTTGGAAGTGAAGCATGGGCCCATATTCCAGATGAGAAACATAATGCTTTAGAACCTAAGAGTGAAAAATGTATTTTTGTTGGATATTATGAATATGTCAAAGGATATAGACTTATTCCACTTAAGTCCAAAAATGTTATCATTAGAAGAGATGTATAGTTTGCTCTAATATATCGGCCTATGAGCCTAGTTTGGTGGATGTCCCACCTCTCTCTATCCCTTCTAATTCTAAAAGTATTTCTTCTTCAGATGATGACAGCGAGGATGACAATCCTCCCCCACTTTCTCAGGATCTTTCTTCATCTCCTCAGCTTCCAAAATGGGTTCGTGCTACTCGAGATGCAATAGGTGCTCTTGCAAGTGATCCTACAGATCAATGACGTACATGTTCTCAGTTTGATAGAGCTTCTTCTTTACTGGCTCAAGCTTCAACGAATTATGATTCTGACACCTTTGTAGAAGATTCAAGCCATCGAGGTTGGGACATAGCTATGAATGAAGAATATTGTTCATTATTGGAAAATAATACATGGGATCTTGTTCCTCTTCCAAAGGGACGAAAACTTGTTAGATGCAAATGGGTTTACAGAACCAAATATGGATCAAATGGAAAAGTGGATAAACATAAAGCTCATCTTATTGCGAAAGGTTTTACACAAGTTGAAGACATTGACTATACTGAAACCTTATCCCGTGTTGCCAAAATGAACTCTATCCGCCTTATTCTTTCCCTTGCTTCCACTTTCATATGGGAAGTCCATCAGATGGATGTTAAATTTTCCTTCTTGCATGGGGACTTGCATGAAGAAATCTATATGGAAAAACCTATTGGCTTTATGCAAACAGACTCTAGCCTTGTATATCAGCTTAAGAAATCTCTTTATGGTCTCAAGCAAGCCCCTCGGGCTTGGTATGGCAAAATGGATAGTTTTCTTTTAGATATTGGCTTTTCTAGGTGTCATTCTAACAATACTGTCTACACCAAGAAAGTGGGTAAGGCTCTTATCATTCTTTTTCTTTATATTGATGATCTTATCCTTACTGCTAGTAATCCCAACCTTATAAACCATGTGAAGTCCAGCCTTAAAAAGAAGTTTGAAAGGACATACTTAGAACACTTGCATTATTTTCTTGGCCTTCAAGTCTTGCAAACCAGGGAAGGTATTTCCCTTTCCCAGCCCAAGTATGCTTGTGATCTTCTACGCCACTTTCACATGGAAGACTCTAAGTTAGCCCCTTCTCCCTTTTAGTATGGAGCCAAAATTTCGGTCACTTGTACTTCCCCTAAAGTTGATGCTACCTTCTACCATTAGCTTGTAGGAAAGCTTTTGTATCTGACCCATACACATCATGACCTTTCCTTTGTTGTTGGACTTATTGCTCGATTTATGAAAAACCCACATGAAAGTCATTACAACACAGCTAAAAGAATATGAAGCATAAAACTTTCGGATAAACAGAAATATATATAAAAATACTTTTATTAATAAATGAATTACAGATGATGATCGTTTACAATGAGTTTCCTGGCTTATATACTGCCATGGGCACCCTTTGGGAAAGGGCATGATCTTATGATCGTGCCCTTTCGTCGAACTAAGCCTAAAATTAAACAATAAACCTAGAATTAACTAATTTTTTACATAACGTTGCCTTCCTCTCGAAAGAATGCTTTGTCCTCAAAGCATACGCAACGACAGATGTTGTTGAAAAAATGCTTCATTCTCCCAAGAAGCGTCTTCTTCGGTAAATCTCTCCACTTGATTATATATTCCAAAATGATCAAAGTCACACACTGTAAAAGATCTTGAATTAATCTCTCAATTTTCGATTTTTGGTGATGTGGATATCGGTATGGCTTTTTTATAGGTCGGTCTTGAAATACTTTTTCATGCTTCTGAATTAGATCTTGCATCTCTAGTGACTCTTCTTTGGTCATATTTGCAGATAACATTTCTAATTGATGACATTGTACTGCATAAGTAGGTGCTCTTCTTCGACTCAGCTTCATCATCTGAGATGATGACAGAACATGATTTTCTGGTGCTTGGAATCCATGTAGTTTGTA
>APFE031712489.1:5062-28035 GCA_000404065.3 Pinus taeda
AAAACATTGATCCTGAATGTTCCATCTCTCGACCAGCCACTCTAGAAATGGCACCTGGGCCCTCATGCCAGGTATGACCCAGTATTTGTAAAGACCGCACGTTCTCAATGCATCAATGGTAGGTTGGTGATTCAACGCGGCCGAATCAACATCTTTGTGCTATCTTTCACGCCAATCAAGCATGGTGGGCAATCTACACACCAAGAAATAAGCTTTAGAAACCATGAAATCAAAAATTTGTGGTTGAATTTGAAGATTGGGGTTTGAAGATGCGCTTTACACGGGGTACGCACCCCGCCTTCAGAAACAGAGCGTGGGTACACACCTGGTCTGAAGGTAGGCTGCGTACCCCGACCTTTTTCCCTTTAAGGAAAAAGTCGGGGTATGCAGGTTACCCATGGGCCACCTGCGTACCCCGAGGAGTGCATCCCAAAACCCCAAAGCCCCCAAAAAATCAAACAAGGGCTAAAAATAAAATTCTAAACTGATGAAATTGAAGAGGAGGATGTTGTGGAATACCTGAAAGAGACGGCGCTCGTTTTCGACGATCGGATTCTCTGCAAAGTCCACGGGAAGTTTCTTGCTAAAAGCCCTTTTCTCCCCCTCAACAGTAAAATGGTAAAAATGACATGGTAAAAAGTCTTTTTATAGGTTTTTTGGATGAGTAAATACTAAATTTGTTTATTTTTCACCATGGAAGGACATTTTTCAGTGTATTTTTTCCTATCTTAAACAAGTATGAGTAATGTGTCGTTTTTGTGCAGGAAAAAGTGATTTTCAGGGAAACTTGTCATTTTTCACAAACCAAAACATCAGAGTCATCTTTTAAGACCTTTTCTGACTCCTAAAAAATGAAAAGATTGCCGAGTGTTTCTTTTACACTCGTTAAAACGGAATTAAAAGACGGTCCCCTTATAGCCCTTTTCTGACCATAAAAATAGGAAAAGATTACCGGATTTTTGTCATTTCAAATTCGATACTGGAAATAAAACGACGTGTCCTTGATCGTTTTTTACTTTTCAGGTCAAAGACACTAATCATGAAAGTACTCCTTGGTCGCAAGATCAAGCGGTTCTCGGTATTATTTTATACTTTTTTCGGGCTTAGGAGACACAAATTTACGAAAAAGTCCAATCTGGAGTCTTCTTAAGTTTTCAAGACTCTCTAAAATTGAAAAACGCCGAGTTTCTCCTATACTGGACTCGTTAAAATTTCACAGTAAAGGACCTGTTCAATTACAAACAGGAACGGACCACTCCTTCTTAAGGTTCAAATCAAAACTAAGTTGGACTCATCCGAAGGATGAGCTTATAATCAAGCATATGTTATCCTCCTCAAGCTTGTAAAAAATAAAGAGGTACTTGCCAGAAATGGTGGGGGAAAAGAGAGAAGAATGAGCCTATTTGATATCCTTTGTCTCAAAAAAAACCTTATTACCACTCTTGAACACGACACTTTTCATTCACCTGGGTTGGGAAATCCTTTGCCTCACAAGTTGATCAAATCACATTGAAATTCTTCAGCCGGGTTTCGGGTATTAACTTTGAGTCAATTGTCACCAAGCCATCTGTTGTTTTGTTATGTGTTCAAGAAGTCTGCAAACAAAACATTCAACTGCAAAATACCTATCATCCATTTTGACCATCCCTGAGTCATTCCTTATAGCAACATTTCTTCAACTTGAACTATGATTTCGTGTTGCAGGCTTGCCTGCAACGGGTCGCTTTCTATCGACATCAGCACATTATCTAGAGAATTGACTTAGAAATCGTCAGTACCTTGAAGTCTGCATGCATCAATGGCAGGTTTCTCGCCTTCGACGTCAGTTTTCATCATTGACTTGCGATCGAAGGATTCCATGAAATGTTCGACACCGACTCATTCATTCACATCTCATGATTGTGCTGGGTACTTTGAGAACCATGGACATTACTGGTGGTCTCTCTCACGCTTGTTAACAGTTTACATCATTGACTGGTAATCAAGTGGTTTCTACCATGTTCGACATCGACTCATTTATTCACATGGCTAGAATCGTACCAATTCGGGAAGTAGAGATGAAGACCCTGGATCTAGTTTCCACCATCCAGGCTGCAAGGAGTTTTGTATTCATTATATTGTAGACCAATTATAAACAGATGTCTGCATCCATACTATGGCTACACGAGTCTATGATTATGATTTATTATGAAATCATTCCTGTATAAGAGTAGTAGTTAGTCTGTTAGTTAAAGTTTTGATCTGAGTATGGGAATGCCTACCTCAGCGATGATATAATCTTATACATGTATTTTGTGTTGAAAATTGCAGGTTCTGACCAGGCTCTCCACAAGATAATCCTTGAAATGATAAAGTACTTCACCCTTCCTAGATCATATAAAACCCTTATCTATTACAGGCTTCGCACTTTAGGGGGCAATCTGTTACACTGAAATTTGTCACCATGACTATCTGCAGTTAATATGGCTCCATCAATAGTCATATTATCCTCCTTGTCAAGCCTTATACCTCTGCTCTCCATGTCAAACTTCAAAAAAGAGAGAAAGTCATTAAAAACCATGTTTATCTCTGGGTACGCAGGTTCTCTCTACCTTGCCTGCGTGTACGCATCCCAAGCTCATTGTACCTGCGTACTTGTACGCTCTGAGTAAGGTCTGGGTTGCGTACTCGTTAAAGGTCAAAAGGGCGAGTTTCCATCTTAAAAAAGTTACTTGTGGTCAATTCCAGAACATTCTAGAGATTGTTTGACATGTATTGAGCGCTCCAGATGGTCATTGTATCCCTATGAAAGAGGAACTTATCCCATCAAGAGAGGAGCTACCCCATCCAAAAGAGGGCTTATCCCATTGATGTTGGACCTGATTAACTTCCTCTAGAACGCTATAAATACAGGCATTGGGCCAGAGGAGGGGAGGTTGAAAGCTGAACATTCCAAAGGGTAGATGCTGCTGGAATTAGGACTTCCTTGTAGAAGCTTGTGAGGAGAGATTCCCATCCTTTCTTGTTTCATTTGGAAGTGGGTGAGCTTATCAAAGTAAAGGAAAACTCTTGCTGGACCCTGGGAGGAACTTGCACAACACCAAGGCTCAGGTTGTAATGGTTTCTTTTGTTTCCTATTAATACAAATAAGTCCATTCTTCTCGACAATTTGTTATTAATGAGTTGTTTCATATACTCCTTGGTCTGTATGTTGAATATGTTTTATTTTATGAGATATTCAGGTGCTATTTAATCGTTTGATTGTTAGTGAATACAGGTTTCGAAGAGAAGGAGGAGCTCATCTGGATCGACGAGGTTGGACTAATACAACAACGTTGGACTACAGGTAGGATCTAAACACTTGATTTCTTGTATGGTAAATGCATGTTTAGAGAAGGATTGCTCTTAATTGTCTTGTTTGTCACTAGAAAGTCTTAGGCTTCTAGGGAGGTTGGTTTTGTCCGCAAGATTAACTCTTTCTGCATGACACTAGTTGTGTGTAAGAGAGAGGAGATCACATAAATAATCCATTATCAAAAGATAAAGTTAAAGCACAACATTCTATGGAGAATTTTTTAAAATTTTATTACATATCTTAGAAAGTTTGATAGGACATAACTGAAGCTTCCCTCTCCTTCCATACTTCATTAAATATGCCCCTTTTCCAATGCAGATGTGGCTTGCAGAATCACAATCAACAAATAGAATATGAAAAGTAAGTTTAATGAATTAAAGTAGCTTTGTTATACCTTAAGCAAATGGACTATGAGAAATTGGATTCATCTCTACAAAAGATGATATAGAAAGATCTAATTACATTTTTAACTGAAACAAAGGTAAATTGGATTCACGCTCTACAATAGACAATATAATGAGTTCTAATGACATTTTCAACTAAAACAAAGGTAATTTGAGTAAGCTCAAGCTCCAAAATGATGGCATCCAACTTCTGAGTGGAAGTTACTGTATATATCTAGCTAGAGGCTATAACATAAAGATATTTGTTATATGTGAAGATAAGAAAATGAAAGGAATGTGAATTTTTGACCATCAACTATAAGTTCCTTTCAAGGACTAGATCAAACCATAACATTGTTATCAAGATAATCAACTCACCCATTCTAGTATGCTTCTAGTAGTTTCGTGATAAAACTCAAACTCAATAAACTTCAAACAACATAAATTAACCAACATTATGTCTGAGGTTGGTTATCTAAGGATTATATCATACTAAATTACCTTTTGCATCTAACATTGAAAATGACTGTGAAAGAAATGAAGACAAATTAGTGATTATGATGGATGCATGTGATGAAATAAAATAAAAAATAGACCTTTCTTCTTGCTACTAATGAGCCTTTTAGGGGATTCTTGGATGAAGTTGATCCTGATCTACTTTCTGAAATCAAAGAGACACTTTCTAGCTACTCTGATTTGATGGACAACAACCCTAATGCTTATGAAAATGAATATGGAAAGCAATAAGCATCAATGAACCTGGTCTTGAAGAAGGTGTCTCAAAGTCTAATATGGATAGTATTTTAAATTTCTACAGCTAGCAGAGGGTTTTCCCAGTTGGGTTCCTTAGAAAATTTTGTTTTTTTAGCTATAGTGTGATTGTGTTTTATTTCTGTTCTATTCCACTATAAATTGGTAGAGATATTTTTTCTCTTCATGAAATAATCAATTTTAGATTTATTCATTCAAGCAGTAGCAGAATTTCAAGGAAATTCTACACAAGGGCCAATTAATCTATATTTTCACTTATATCTTTTGCAAGTAAAGTTCACAACTAAATTTTCATCCAAAGTGTTTAGGTTACTTGCAAGTGGTATCACAACATATCTCAACATTGCAAGGTATAAATCAAACTATTCAATAAGGTTGAGACTTGAGATACAAAAATCTTCCCAAGTTATGCAAGAAAGAAAACTGCTGATTTTTAGTTCTAAATCTATCCAACCAAAACAAAATTATGCCATTTTCAAAACCCTCTGGTCAAAGTTTTCTTGGCCTCATTCAACTCAATTAAGAATATGTCAATCTTGCTGAGATTTATTCTTCATTTTATGCTTCCAAGTTATATATTTATGAAACATAATATATCATTTATGTTAAGTGATTATTCATTAAAAATTATTTAGTCCGTCTAGTGCATCTACCTAATTTTCTGATCAGTTTCTGGGAAGACTCTATCATAAATTTGCAGTAGAAAATAGAAGATTGTTTTAGTACCTAGTGTTATAAAACTATAATTTGGAAAAAGTATTTTGGGTTGTTTGCTTAAAAAGATTTACAAAATTTTCAATCCCAAAGCCATTTCAGGGAGAATTTTAGTCAGGGAGAAATTTAGTATTATTTTTGGAAAATTTGAATGCAACTAAAAGAAATTCTTCCCGTTTGCTCAAAATATTCCAGTACCAAATATGAGTGAATTCATAGAACTTAAGATTTGGAAATAATTAAATTTCACTTCGCTTTTCCAGGACCATATATGAGTGAATTCACAAAACCTGAGATTTGGATTCTGGAAACACTTAAATTTCACCTCATTTATTAGGATTGGAAGTTCCCTGAGATACAAACATGTAGCATAAAGGATCTACTTTGCTTGTTTAAGGACAATGTTTAGTTTATAAATAGTGATACAAGAATCCTTGTATACATGCCTGACACAATTCTTTGGTCACAACTAATGAAACAAAACTCCATCAATACATAAAAGACAAGGTAGAATGTAAGAGAGCATCTACTTTTCAACATATACTCTAACAAAAATAGACATCTATACAGTCATATAAATTTGTCACCACACCAAAGAAGGAATTAAAAACCAAAATAAAAATAGGAACAAGCTTGGATTGTTATGGTTACTCTAACAAAATGTTAAATAGGATCAATATGTTAATATGGAAAGTATTTTAGTTGATTATGATTTATTGGGGCCAAGGGGTTAGCCCAACCGAATGTCATTAATGTTACTGGGTATTTGGCTAGTTGTGCTGGCAGGTGCCCTGTTTGAAATCCCTTGGTTGAGGTGCATTAGTCAATGCTAATGGGTTTACTAGGGATGCCATCCATGAATGTGGGGAATAATGTGGGGAAACATCCATTGGGATTCCCCAGCGAGTTTTTCTTGGAAAGAATAAAAATAGGATTTCCTAAAGAGAAATTTTGAGATGCATACAGTGTACACCCAGTAAAATCAACTCTATAGAGACAAACCATAAAAGAATGAAAAATATAGATGATTTTACCTATGTTCCCTTGTTTTCCCTCCCACCCTGTGAAAAGTGAAAATATGCTACTTTTAAACTTAAAAGAAAGGATGAAAAAAATAGTGAATTTTGAACCAGTCCTCCTTGTGTGGAAGAAGACTAAAAGTGGGGTGGAAATGTAGCGAGGTTAGAAATGAAACATACCTGGGCGCCATTAATGGATTGAAAAGGTAAAACCTTAACTCACAACTCTCTTCAATCTCATTTTCCCTCCTACCATGTGAAAAGTGAAAATATGCTACTCATAAACTTAAAAGAGAGGATGAAAAAAATAGTTAATATTGAACTAGAGATCTGAGGTGTGTGTACTCCTCCCTGTGTGGAAGAAGACTAAAAGTGGGGTGTAAATGCAACAATGTTAGAAATGAAACATACCTAGATGCCATTAATGGATTAAAGATCCAATGATGGGGGATGTGAGGTGTGCGTACTCTTCCCTGTGTGGAAGAAGACTAAAAGTGGGGTGGAAATGAAGCGAGGTTAGAAACGAAACATACCTAGGTGCCATTAATGGCTTGAAGATCCAATGGTGGGGTTCGATATCAGTCTACTCTTGGTAAAACCTTAATTCACAACACTCTTCAATCTCATTTTCCTTCCCACCCCGTGAAAAGTGAAAATATGCTACTCTTAAACTTCAAAGAAAAGATGAAAAAATAGTGAAATTTGAACAAGTCCTCCTTGTGTGGAAGAAGACTAAAAGTGGGGTGGAAATGCAGTGAGGTTAGAAATGAAACATACATGGGCATCGTTAATGGATTGAAGATCCAATGGTGGTGTTTGATATTAGTTTGCTACCTATAAAAACTTAATTCACAACTCTCTTCAATCTTGTTTTCCCTCCCGCCCTGTGAAAGTGAAAATATGCTACTCGTAAACTTAAAAGCAAGGATGAAAAAAATAGTGAATTTTGAACCAGAGATCTCAGGGGTGTGTACTCCCTGTGTGGAAGAAGACTAAAAGTGGGGTGTAAATGCAGTGAGGTTAGAAATGAAACATACTTGGGCACCATTAATGGATTGAAGATCTAATGGTGGGGTTCAATATCAATCTGTTACTGGTAAAACCTTAATTCACAACTCCCTTCAATCTCGTTTTCCCTCTCGCCCTGTGAAAAGTGAAAATATGCTACTAGTTTTCTGTCCCTCTGCCTTATGAAAAGTGAAAATTTAATTCACAACTCTCTTCAATCTCGTTTTCCCTCTCGACGTGTGAAAAGTGAAAATATCTACTAGTTTTCCCTCCATCCTATGAAAAATGAAAATATACTAGTTGTTTTAGAAAGTAAATGAATAATGGAATTAGGAGGGCTTTGTTACGTCAAAATTAAGGCCGATTTTTTAAAAAATGTTAAAATTTCGCTCCTTAAAAAACAATAAATAAAATATTTATAGAGTATAGAGTAGATGTGTAGGTGTAATGTAAGTATGTAAGCAATTCTAAATATGAGCTTAGTTAATGAATAATAGTAATAACAATAGTAAAAGTCAAAAGTATGGGGATGAGTGCAAAAATCTAAATGTTGGCTCAATTAATAATAAAAATAATAAAATTCAATTTGTTATATTTTGATTTTGTTATTAACTTGTGAATAGGTTCTGTTGCAATACATACCATGGCTTATCAATACCTCAAGCCCAAAAACCATAACTTATTTCAAAACCAAAATATTTTATAACAATATGACAAGATTCTCAACCATGGATATTCACCCCCGACTTTACAATGGATATTATTAACTTGTAAAAAATTGGTTTTGTTATAATACCATGTACCAATACTATGGCTTATCAATACCACATGCTCTAAAACATAACTTATTTCACAATAAAAATATTTTATAACAATATGAAAATATTCTTAACCATGGATATTCATTCTCACTTTACCATGGATATTATTAACTTGGAAATAAACTTTGTTACAATACCATGGCTTATCAATATCACATGCCCAAAAAACATAACATATTTAAAAATAAAAATATTTTATAAGAATATGACAGGATTCTTAATCATGGATATTCAGCCCCACTTTTTCATTGATATTATGAACTTGTGGTTCTATGTATCAGCGTTTGTGACAGACCTGGAACACCACAAACTTAAACTGGCAGCATTGTTTCGAAAGGGGCAACTGCTTTCGGACTGGATGGGAGAAGAGGGGTCCAGTGGGACCCCTTCGTTTAAGCAGGTTATCCTGCAGAAACAGCAACAGAACATGAAAGAAGGAGTCAGAATAGAGGGTTTCAATAGCACGATGCAGAATAGCAGGAAAAAAAAGGATAAGACACCAATGATGTCTGACAAGACAGAAAATTCCACAGAAGTCAGGAATACAGAGAAGTAGAACCGTGCAAGCACTCAAGACAAAACTGATGCAAAGTCTCAGCCCTCAGAAAATGCGGACGAAGGACCGAAAGAAGACAAAGAGCCAAAAAACAAAAGCAAGGACCAACCAGAGAAGGAGGGGGAGTCTAGCGCGAACCCCAACAGAACCCCGGTGCACAGCAGTGCATGTAAGCCAAAGAAAATAGACAGCCTACGGGTGACAATCTCTGACCCTGAAATCCAGACCTATAGGGAGCACATGGCTGAACATGCCATCATTTGTAAATTTATGGGAATTTGGCCATCTGAGAGGACTCTGTGCCAATGGATAAGACAACAGTGGAAGCCGAAAGGAGATGTGCAGTTACATCTGGGGGCCAAAGGATTCTTCACAGTAGTCTTTACAAGTCTAGAAGATAAAGACAGAGTGTTCGAAGGCGGCCCTTATTTCCTAGCATTAGCAGGCTTATATATGAGACCTTGGAAGCCGAACTTCGTCCCGAAAAAGGAATCCTTCACTCAAGTTCCGGTTTGGATCAGAATCTTCTCTCTCCCGATAGATTATTGGGGTTTGAATGCCTTAAAGCAAATAGGGGATAAGCTAGGAACGTTTTTCAAAGCATCGGAGGCAACCATGCAGAAAAGATATACCACCTATGCTAGAATCTGTGTGGAGCTGGATGTGTCAGGAGCACTTCATGAAGGTTTGTGGCTGGAGTACAGGGATGAGGAATACTTTCAAGCTTTAGAATATGAGCAAATACCTTTCAGATGTCGGAAATGCCATGAGCATGGACATCTGGTAAGGGACTGTCCTTTGAACAGAAAGGAGGTAGAATAAGACAAAACACAGAACAACAAAGACAAGAACAACTTTATCAAACCAAAGAATAGGCAACGTGCCAATAGAAGAAGGAATACCAAAGGAAACACAGGAAAAACTACTTCAGTAACCCCTTTGAGTTCCTAGACCTGGAGATCGACTCGGAGGAAAAAAAGAACACACCTAATGGGGAGGTAGGGCAAGAAGGACAGGAAAATCTTACAGGGGAAGGTACTGAGGAAGGAGCTTTCAATGGTGAAATCCACATGCAGGATAGAACAGCAGAAACGGACAAAGAAACGGAGATGTTAACTAGTGAAGCAGGGAGTGAGGATCTGGAGCTCGAAGACACCTTAGCCATGGAAGGCATGGACCTCACAACGCTCGTAGAAAGATGGAGAGCCAAAGGGATTGAAGCAGTACCGGAGGAAGAAATCAGGAAGGTCAATGACCTCTTCATAGCACGGCAGAAGGCAGTAATAGAGAAACAGAAGAACAAGTTAGGCATTATCAAAGGAAGTATCCCACACCATAAAGCAATACTGGGAAAAACCTCTAGCTCGAGGCACAAACGCCGTAGAGGCCGCAAGTCAAGCGGAGAACACCTGCAGGAGCTTGGAGAGATGTTGATCAATGCAGGTAAGATAAAGCAGCTAAGTGATTATCCGTCCTTCCCAAAAATTGTTTAAATATGAAGATTGTATCTTGGAACGCAAGAGGGATAAACAGCCAAGCCAAACAAAGGCTGCTGAAGAAGCAGATGCAAAAAAACAACCTGGATATGTTGTTTCTACAAGAGACCAAATGCAACAGAGCTCTCATAGAAAAGCTACGAGTTAAGTTAGGAAGAAATTTTGAGGTCTTAGAGATCGAAAGCAAAGGGCAAGAAGGAGGCTTAGCAACCTTCTGGGACACAAGGAGATACCAGGTCCTCACAGCTGAAGCAAGCAAGAACTACTTAGCACTGGAAGTGCAATCCACAGGTAATTCAACATCTTTCCTATGCATCAATGTCTATAGTCCTCAGAAGTTAGAAGACAAGATAATTTTCCTAGCGTCTTTAACTAATTTTATAGAAAGACACCCTGATGCAAAGTTCATTTTGGGAGGAGACTTCAACATGATCACCTCCCTCCTGGAGAAAAAAGGAGGCCTCAGGAAACTAAACAGGGATGGGGAGGTCTTCATAAGTTTCATTGATAATGCAAGATTGGTAGATGTTCACCCTAAAAATGGTAAGTTTACCTGGAACAACCGAAGGGGGGGCGAAAGGTTAATATCCTCCAGATTGGATCGTTTCTTAGTCTCGGAGAGCTTAATATTAGATGGAATGGTAGTTGAGTCGAACATCCTCCCAAGCGGAGGGTCGGACCACTGGCCGATCTCTCTTGCGGTCGAGATTCAAGGAATCCCCAGGAACAAACCCTTCAGGTTCGAAAAGTTCTGGATAGAACACCCTAACTTCCTCACTATGGTGGAAAAATGGTGGTCAGAGCCTTTAGTTGAAGAAGGGTCGAAAATGTTCAATCTGCAAAAGAAACTAAAAAACATCAAAATGAGATTAAAGGACTGGAACAAAACAGTTTTTGGAAATATATTTAAGGAGAAAGCTATCATCGAACACAAGCTGGAACAAATTCACAAGGACGGGGCGGCAGGCTGCAGAGATGAGGAAACTGTGCACAAGAAAAAGAGCTTACTCAACAATGGCACAACAGATGTAAGCAGGAAGAATCCTTATGGAAGCAGAAATCAAGAATCCTTTGGCTGAAGGAAGGGGAGCAAAATACCAAATTTTTCCACAGATCAGCCATGGACTACAGAAGTGCTAATAAAATCCTAGAACTAAAAAATAGTGAGGGTGAACTCCTTAGGAATCACAACGAGATTTCAGCCTTACTATCGGATTACTTTGGCCTCATAGCGCAAGAACCAGAGATCAACAGAGAGGCAACCATCAAAGAAATAACTAATGCCATACCCAAATCAATCACAGAGGAGCAGAACTGGGCCCTAAGAAGAACAATCACTATGGAAGAGGTCGAGGAGGTAGTTAGGAGTATGCCCAGCGACAAAGCTCCTGGGCCGGATGGGTTCACCATTAACTTCTATAAAGCCTGCTGGAACATTGTAAAGCAAGACATATGGGAGATCGTGGAAGACCAAGACGTTCCAAAACGATCCTAAAATCTCTAAACTCAACCTTCATTGCTCTTGTTCCCAAAGTAGAGGAAGCTAATACACCAGAAACGTTCAGACCTATAGCCCTCTGCAATGTCATCTACAAGATCATTTCAAAAGTCATACCCAACAGGCTGAAGGTGATCCTCCCTGGCATCATCTCGCAAAAACAGTCTGGCTACGTGGAAGGAAGGCAGATTCTAGAGAACATTTTTCTTGCCCAGGAGATGATTCACTCTCTTCATTCGCGGAAAGAAGCAGGAATTCTCATGCAGTTAGATCTTTCCAAAGCTTATGACAAGGTAAGTTGGTCTTACCTGGAAGCAGTTTTAGAGGCTTTTGGTTTCAATAAACAATGGATCAAATGGGTTTTAGCCCTCATTAAATCTCCTAGATACTCTATCCTTGTGAATGGAGGTCCCTTTGCTCCCTTCAGCCCTTCCAGAGGCATCAGACAGGGGGACCCTCTATCCCCTTTCTTGTTTGTCATTCTAATGGAGGGCCTAAGCAGATTAATTGCAAAGAAAAAAGCAGAAGGTAAAATTAGAGGTCTGCAACCTATCAGATCTAGTCCAGCCACCACTCATCAACAGTTTGTGGATGATACCATGTTACATGGTACCCCCACAGTTAAAGAAGCTTTGGCTTATAGAGACATTCTTAATCTTTTTAGTAAAGCTTCGGGAATGGAGATAAATTTTTCCAAATCCACCATATTCTTCTTCAATACGCATCAGGCTATCCAATCTCATCTTTCTAGGCTACTGGGGTTTAAAATTGGCTCCTTACCTTCAAGATATCTTGGCACCCCCTGACTCTCAAACCGTGGTAAAAGGTTCACTGGGAGAAAGTCCTAGCCAATATGGAGAGGAAATGGAAACATTGGACTAACAAGGCTCTGAATTTTGAGATTAATTCTAACAAAAGCGGTCTTGCAAGCTATCCCTCAGTACATGCTTTCAATTTTTCCTACTCCGAAAGGAATCCTAGATCAAATGAGAAGCATCCAACGCTCCTTCTTATGGAGTGGAAAGAGTGAAAAGAAGAAATGGTCGTTGGTTGCCTGGAAGAAACTGTGTAAACCTAAGGACAGGGGAGGTCTGAACTTGGTTGATCCCTTAGTGGTTAACAGAATCTGCGGAGCCAAAATATGGTGGAAGTGGATCTTGGACACGACCCTACCTTGGGCCACTCTATGGAAGGAAAAGTACAGGCCAAATAGCTCCAATCTAGAAGTAATAAGAATGCAGGAAACCCCCAACGGATCACCAATATGGAATCATGCCCAAGCCAACAGGAGTATTGTCTAGGACTATAGCTTCTGGGAGATAAGAAATGGAACTCAAGCACTCTTCTGGGAGGATGCCTGGCAGCAGTCCCCAAAATTAGACACCCCTCAACTCCAACCATTGAAGCAACACACTCAAAATGAGGGCAATTTTAGAGTCAACCAATACTGGAACCCAACCAGTGAAGACCCGGAGTGGAGGGAATGGACTATTTTCAACCCCACCCACAACGAAGACATACAGGAAACCATTCAAGCTTTAAATCAACAAATCCTCAAGAGAAGCAAGGAGCAAGGAGCATCATAGAGAGGGAAGAACAACCTGATATTATGCCCTGGACCGATAAAGTTTGGGACAGTCTTCAATGGCTGAAAATTAGAACTTTTCTTTGGCTTCTTATGCAGAAGAAAACTCTAACATGGGAAAACCTATTGAAAAAAGGGTTCAGGGAACCCTCTAGATGTCCTATGTGCCTGAAGGAGGCGGAAACAATGAATCATCTTTTTAATTCCTGTGATTGGGCGTCCCAGCTTTGGCACTGGATGGAAGAAATTCTGGAAGCATCTGATCGGAACAGGGACTCCATTCAGGAGACCATCATCAACTGGAGGAAAAACTTTTCTAGAATCCGCAGAGTGGATAGTATATGGAAATGCACCCTGGGCTTTATAGCATGGAAAATATGGAAAGAGAGGAATCGCAGAATTTTCACGGAGGAAGTCAGAAACATAGAATTTGCAAAAGAATCTATAACTATTAACATCAGACAGCTAATAAAGGAAAAATGCAAAGCAGATTCGAATGAAAAACCCATGGATCAGGACTTACGCATATTAAAGAGGTTTCAATTGGAGGCTTCCAGCAATCAACCAACGTAGGGAAACAGAGCACATCCCTCATCGCAACTTCACAGATGGAAACGGCCACCAGAGGGCGGCCTAAAATTGAATTTTGACGGGGCTTCGAGGGGCAACCCAGGTATAGCAGGTATCGGAGGCGCCATTCGGAATCAAGATGGAGACATAATCCATATTTATTGCAGGGCGCTGGGAGAATGCATAAACAATGAAGCAGAGTTTGCTGCGCTTGAGCAAGGATTAAAGATTCTAAGAACCATCAGATGAGGAAATGTCATAGTGGAGGGGGATTCTTCCTTGGCCATCTTGGTGGCTAAACGCCTTCAAGCAGGCACAAAAACTAGTAAGGTAACCAAACATTGGAGGCTGGCTAAGGCAACTGAAAGTATAGCGGAGATGATAGTAGAAATGAGAGGCATAGTTTTCCAATCAGTAAGAAGAAAGGTGAATGGGTTGGCAGACTTCTTGGCAAACCATGGTGCTGACAACTTGAACTTAATCACGAACAACTGTTAGCAGGAGGTAGACTGCCCAATCCTCAAGGTGACATGTGCACAGCTGGCAGAGAAGGATTCAAACCAAGCCGATCCAACCTAGCTGGTGACGGCTTCAGGTTACGGTACCAGAATTTTGATGAAACCAGTATCTGCAGTAATCATCACCAAAGCAATGGAATGACAGGAATTCTCGGGAGGAAGATCTCCTAGCGGCGGCAGGCCAGCCAGACGATCGATCATTACAGATCGAGCCACAGAACTTATAGCATCAACAATATCAAAATCAAGACACTTGGAAGGGATCCATATAGAAAGACATCAATAACATTTATGCTGATTTCTAAAGAGGCGGGGTGGATCAAGGCACAGCGCATGAGCAACTGATATGCAGGAAAACAGGGTATGTCCGATACAACCATCAACCATAGCAACCGATCAAACGTACAGGACACTTAGCATAAGGCTAATTGGAATATGAGCAACCACTTCCATTCTAATTCAACCTGCAACGACCTTGCTTGTCTGGACCTCAATCAAATTTATTGCAACAGTACCCCTACCTACAGCAGGAGTAAGGCTAAACTCAGGAAGGTTCACAAATGAAAACACTATAAAGCAGGGGGTATATCCCCTGTTTTCTCCACAGCTTCTCATAATAGTGTCAAGCACGCATCTGTGAACGGTAATTGCATTAGCTGGGAGGAGCATAGAGAGACAGATATGGACGCGGGAGGATTCCGCTGTGCTGCTGCAAATCAGGACCTCCTAGAGGCGAAGAGAGGCTATGAGACCCGTGCAACAACTAAGAACAAGCGCAAGGTTGCTGAATTGGAGGCTAAGGTCGAGCAGGTGGAAGAAGGGCACATGGAGGAGGAGATTGCAGAGGAGGTGGATTGGTTGAAGGATCTGGGAACCCCCTCGAAAAGGGCTACTCAGTTTGTTAGAACAAAGGCAGAGAGTTGGCGAACCAAGATGCTCATCGCCAAAGCTCTGGAATCAGTCCAGAAGGAGAAGCAGCATATCGTGACTGAAGTGAACCTCACGAAGGCTCAGATGGCAAAAGTTATTGACTACAACAACTCGTTGGATGGCCGAATCACCACTGTGCATGAAGCCATTCAAATAGTCAACAGGAATCTCACTCTACTCATAAGGCTTTTGAGAGATACTATCAACCCTGCTCCTGGCACTCCGCAGCCAGCCACAACTGAGGTGTAGGAGAACGAATCGATGGCAACCGTGCAAGCAAGGATGGATATTCACAGGCAGCAGATGGGTCTGGATACCATCAGTCAAATGGGAAAGTTTATCTAGGGTAGTCCCTTTTTTTGTTTTCTTCGGCCTTATCTATGTTTCGGCCTAAGTCTGTCTATGTTAATGTCATGAAATGCAAGGTCTCGGCAGTCTCGGTTTATAGGAATAAGCTCAACTCGAGCCACCCTGCGTGGTGTGCTTCATGCAGTTTTCTTTTTCTGAACTCTCTGAGCAGGTGTTTGGTTATGGTTCATTGTTCATCCCTGCTTTCGATCTGCCACAACAGATTTTTTGTACTATATTTTGTTATATAATATAAACTTCTGACTTACACAAAAAAAAGATATTATGAACTTGTGAATAGGCTTTGTTACAATAGTATGGGCTAATACCATGGCTTATCAATACCACATGCCAAAAAATCATATCTTATTTCACAATCTAAATATTTTATAACAATATGACAAGATTCTTAACCATTGATATTCACCCCCACTTTACCATGCATATTATTAACTTGTAAATAGGCTTTGTTACAATATCATGGGCCAATATCATGCCTTATCAATACCACGTGCCCAAAAACCATAACTTATTTCACTATAAAAATATTTTAATTTAATTTAATTTTATAACATTTTTTTTTAAGCTAATAGGAAAAGGGTTGTAATTAGTTTTGAGATATATATATAAACCCTCTATCCTCACCTAATACTAAAATTATTCCCATACAAATTAAATCAAGGTTTTAATAAAATTAAAAATGAGAATGCTTTTGTATTTAGTGATGTGAAATTTATATAATACAAATATTAGTAAGAACCAACATAGATCTATCTTAACTAAGGATCCAAGTGATGATAGAAAGAAAAGTGAAGGGAATAGAGGGGGAGGGAGGTAGTGACAAAGATGGAGGGTGGAGATATAGAGAGAGATAGAGAGAGTGAGAGAGTGATGGGGGGAGATAGAGAGAAGTAGGTAGGAAGAGAGAGAGAGGGGAGAGAGAGAATAAGAGAGTTGGGGAGAGAGATATGGCGTTGGAGGGGGAGCGAGAGGGAGGAAAGAACTAAGGCATAGGGAGATAGAGGTGGAGAGAGGGGGAGTGACAAGGGATATATGGATAGAGAGAGAGGGAGAGAAGAGAGGAAGGGAGAGAGAGAATAGGTTGGGATAAAGATAGGGAGAGAAGGGAAAGAGAGAGAGAGGGAGGAACAAAGATGGAGGGGGGAGAGAGAGAGTGATGGGGGGGACAAAGGGAGGTGAGAGAGAAAAGGAGAGATAGGACTAAGGGCGAGGAGAGAGAGATGAAGTTAGAGGGGGAGAGAGAGGGAAGGAAGAAGAAAGACATAGAGGGAGAAAGGTAGAGAGAGAAAGGGAGTGACAAGGGAGTGATGGAGAAAGGAGAGATAGAGGGAAGAGAGAGAGGTGGAGAGGAAGAGGGAGGGAGAGAGAGATAGATATGGAGAGAGAGTGTGTATGTTTTGGGGGTGAGATAGAGAGAGGGAATAAGAAAGAGACACATAGATACAAATATAGATATTATATAGTATTATATAACCATACTAGATCGATATTAACATGGATCTATCAAGTGCCAAAAAAGAGGTTTGCACATCGAGAGATTGGATCCCTCTCGGTGCTTGATAGATCCAGGTTAAGATGTGTTATCACCAAAATAGGACCCTGATAGGCTGCTGATCAGACTATCTCAGTGTAACAATTTCAAACCAATCCTTTAGCTAAGGCTTAGCCTCCTCAGCCTGAGAGGGCTCTCTCAAAGGGTTAATGATTTTGATTAAAGATATGGATAGATGGCTAACTCTATGGTTTGTGATTGTATATGTTTATAGGTTGAAAGATGAAGGCTGGCTACCATTGGGATATGGAGTCAAAGTATGTTTCAGTACCACAAAACGATCATCTTAACATGAAGTCAGGGCATAGAGAGTTTTTATGCATCAGCAAAACAAAGATACAATGCAAGGAAACACAGTTTATGAATACATGAAGGAAGTTAGAGCATCATTGATGAGTTCTAAGTAACACGTATTCATACCACTGCAAGTAAGTGAGAGAGGAAAGCCATGAGACAATATGACATTAAAAACTCTCTTTGAATCCTGAGTAGTGAAGCCAAAACATTCTACCTAGCATGGAAGTCAAGGCATTATAGAGTTCAAGTGTAGAAATGAAAATATAAAACAATGAAACATAGTTAATTTATCTATGAAGGAAGTCAGAGCATCATTGATGAGTTCTGAGTATCATAAGTAAACACCACTGCAATGTAAGTATTGGAAGAAGCCATCAAAAAAATAACAAACAAGAACTCTTCATGAATCTTGAGTTGTCTAAGTAGAAATTTGCATTAGGTTAAAAATATACATAATCTGCACATAGAGCAGCAGGCTGAGCCAAAAAGTCTCCCACCTTTTGCTAATTCGACCTCTTGCTCTATATATAGCATTTACAATTAGGATTCGATCATACCTCATCAAGAGAATTCGAATTTTCCGTCAGTGGCACCTATTCTATCCATAAAACAAACCTTTAAATGCATTTGACAACTAACTAGCAGTCCTAGAGACCTAATACAACTAGGAGTGTAACTCCTTATTATGATTACAACAACCTTATCTGAACATTTAAATGCATTCTTTGATAATTGCAATCTCATGAAGTTGAATTTGATGAAGCCTCCCACGTGGTCACCCAACTGTTGATGACAAACCCTAGAAATTAGGGAACATGTTTCCCTATTTTTAGGTTTAGATCCTTGAAAATTGGCACGTGGGACAGAGCCTTTATCTCCTCATCCATGACACATTTTATGAAACTTAAGGAGGTTTGTGTAGCCCATGTTTTCCATAACATAAACCTCTCTTGGGTTTTTAAAACACTTCTCCAGCTGTCCAGAATCTATCCTTGAAAAACACGTGTCAAACAGGAAAAATCCGTTCTCTGAATTTTGGGTTTCAAAGAAATCTTATTATTTCCCAACTGAAAGCACGTATGAAGAAAGTGAAATAGGTTATTATAGCTGGAGAGTGGATGAAGCGAAACCTCCTTCAAAATTCCAAAATACCTTTTTTATGTGACCAAAAACTGATCTTCAAAAGGACAGCTAAAACCAGAAGACCAAGCTTGACTTTGAGCAGTTTCGTAGCACACGTTTAACCATAAATTGCTCCCACGTCAGAATGAATTTGAAGAAACAGAAATATTTTTTTGTATTTTGGTATGTTGGGAAGAAAAGCCTCTTTCATTTTTCAAAAGTGAGTTCTCCGCTACTCATGACCCCTTCTGGAAGTTGACTAATAAACGCAGAAATCAGAGTTTTTAATGCTGAAACATGCTTTTTCAGGGATTTCATAGCGTGCTACGAAAACTTCTAGTTCAGTGATTTCGTAGATAGTTTCAAAATTTCTCTAAAATGATGCAAGATATGACTTCTAAACACCTGTTAAGGCTTCTAGAACATGGAATGAGGTTGTGAAACTTTATTTGGAAAAGAGATATGACCTTAAAAGACTTCTAACCTTATGACCTAACCCTTAAAGCATGAAATGACCTAAAGACCCTTTAACACCATGACTAGAAAGAGAGTTTGTAAATGAGAATGACACTATTGAGACTCTAATCCTATAAGACTATGACTATAAACAAGGCAAACTTTCCAAAGCTTATAAACAAAAATTTTAGGGTGATAACAATGGCTCCACTAGGGATAGTGTGCCCTTGTGGTATACTAAGAACTTGTAGCTCCAGTGCCGCTATCCATCTTTTAGAATAAAACTTTGAACTTTTGCCCAAATTTCTCCTCAAACCTTTAATTATTTCTGAAAGAAGAATTTAATACTACACCTACTGAAACAAATGCTCAGTCAACCTACCCTGAGCTTATTTTCACATTCCTACCTACCCTATCAGCTACAATCTCCACTTGTAGCTCAAGGAATATGAAATTTCCAATGAAGCCAATCATCGATCTGATCTGACACTTGAATCTCCTAACTGTGCTTGAAGTAGAAATAAACCAGATACTAAAATACCCAAGGCAGCATGAGGTGTAACTGTTCTTCAAGATGAAAATATAACTGGAAGACTGAACAATAAATCTTTTCCATGTAGTCAGCTATAGGGTCAAAAAACACATGGTTAGTTTGATGATCCTCATAACATCTTGTTACTTCTAACAACTGATCTTTAATAACAGTGTATTCTTCCTCAATCACGAAAGAGAAAGGAAGCAATACCCTCTCCCTTTGTTCTGCCATTAAAAGCTTTTGAAAAGAATGATCATGATCATGAAGACTATATGATTGAATTTGACCTTGTAAACCTTCAATGTATTTCTCAATGTCCTTAGCAACTTCATCCAAAAATTTCATCTTATCTTTTGTCTTGCACTCAAATGATTTTAGATAAGAAGACAAGGACAAAGAAAAATTTTCATCTATTTCTTCATTAATATGATCATCATTCCATTGTTTGAAACCTTGAATTGAAGGAGAGTTTGCCACCAAATCTGATCTATCTATCCATTCCTCCAAAAACATAAGCCAAAAGTTTTCAAATGACTTAATAGATTTGGCAAGAAAGCTTTCAATCCACTGTTTACATTTCCCTTGAAATGAATCATAGAACAACATAATGCAAACATCCTCATGCTTGACTCTAAGAAGCTCGGTAAAATCATAGAAATCAGATATATACTTCAAAGTTAAACTCAAATCTTCTCCATTGAATTTTGGACCATTCCTTAGAAAATATGCATCCTTGGGAAAATGATTTGGGAAACGATGACTTCCTGAAAAATTTATGCATGCATACCTTGAAATAATAATGGTAGCATCTGAGTTTTCCATAACTCCAGTGGAATCACCATGAATCTATGAATTTCGAATTCTTCAACAATGGAGTCGCCAAGGTAGTTTTGCAACCTCGAAAGATTTTTGAGCTCCTGCTACCTTCAGAAGTTCATCCTCTTAATTTTGGGAATGAATAGACTTGAAACTCCCAGCAGATGCACCAAAATGTTATCACCAAAATAGGACCCTAATAGGCTGCTGATCAGACTATCTCAATGTAACTATTTCAAACCAATCTTTTAGCTAAGGCTTAGCCTCCTCAGGCTGAGAGGGATCTCTCAAAGGGTTAATGATTTTGATTAAAGATATGGATAGATGGCTAACTCTATGGTTTGTGATTGTATATGTTTATAGGTTAAAATATGAAGGCTAGCTACCATTCGGCTACGGAGTCAAAGTATGTTTCAGTACCACAGCAAGATCAGCTTAACATGAAGTCAGGGCATAGAGAGTTTTTATGCATTAGCGAAACAAAGATACAATGCAAGGAAACACAGTTTATGAATACATGAAGGAAGTTAGAGCATCATTGATGAGTTCTAAGTAACATGTATTCATACCACTGCATGTAAGTGAAAGAGGAAAGTCATGAGACAATATGACATTAAAAACTCTCTTTGAATCCTGAGTAGTGAAGCCAAAACTTTCTACCTAGCATGGAAGTCAAGGCATTATAGAGTTCAAGTGCAGAAATGAAAATATAAAACAGTGAAACATAGTTAGTTTATCTATGAAGGAAGTCAGAGCATCATTGATGAGTTCTGAGTATCATAAGTAAACACCACTACAATGTAAGTATTGGAAGATGCCATCAAAACAAGAACATACAATAACTATTCATGAATCTTGAGTTGTCTAAGTCGAAATTTGCATTAGGTTAAAAATATACACAATCTGCACATATAGCAGCAACTGAGCCAAAAAGTCTCCAACCCCTTTGCTATGGGATAAACTCCCCTAGGGTCTTGGGTGAATACCCTAGTAGACTGAAGGTTATCTATGCAAAGAAACACACATTCCATGCAATCATAATGCTACTATAAGCAAACTCTACGATAGGGGGCGTACTTGAGTTCCTACGTTCGAGAAGAGCCTTCCAAGGTCCAAACCCTTCTTGGAGTTCCTTTGCTTCTTTGACCTGCAAAACAATCAATTCAAGAAAGTACAACAACATATGGACTAAACATCATAAAGAAACCATCTTCATATTATAAGGAAAGGTAGTTATTTATGCAATTAAACAACCGATCACATATGAATCATAACATGAAGAAGATCTATATAAGGAACAAAGGCATGTGTTTCTTTTATTATAGACAAAGAAAGTACATAAAAGGAACAATTTCACCTGAGTCATCCTTTCACAGGATCCAAGTGGAACAGTCTCCCGGATTCGTCCAGTCTCAAGCCTTTAACAAAATCCTTCCATGACTTACTCCATGATCTCTCAAGTAGTATGAAATCATCAACACACACAAGGAAACAAGGGTTTCTTGTCGAGTGGGGGAAGTGCATAAGGCACAAGGATCTTTAGACCTGGTCAGGGAAATCTCAGCATAATAGTCTTTCTCTCTCTTCTCCCCTCCCTTTGGCCTTCCCAGAGAAGCCTTTTTATACTTCTCCCAAAGTAGTTTTTTAGTTGGGAATTCGTTTGGAACAGTTGGGCCATGGGCACTAACAGGTGATCAACAGGTGAAACCCATGATCTCCGCCCGAAATTAAGGAGATTTATTATTTTTTAAGTGTTTTTATACATATACGCAGCTTGGGTATACACAGTCCCGCGTATACACGCATTTAGCTCAGGGCAATGTCACGTATAGGGAAAAAACACTGTTTTTTTTAATTTGGGACCAGGTCTGGAAGGAGGGGTTGCCCTAGGCCATGAGTGCAGCATCACAAACCTCAAGAGTGAGATTTGAAGCTATAACAGATGCCCCCTAATATATGAGGTCAGAAGGGGTACATGATGGCCGGAATGTATTAAGAAAGTTCATGGAAAGGTAATCTGTCGAAGACTAAGAAGGACTGCACCAAAATTCAGCCTGCCAAGCCACAAAAGGAGATCAGAAAGAAACATTGTCTGAGGTGGGCATACCCATGCTCAGAGAAAATAAAGCATGTCCACATATCAAGTACAAGCAGATCCACCAAGTATACAAGTATAAATGACTGGAAAATACATAATGGATCATCTGATCGTGATCGAACAAGTACATGTCTGAATGTCACATATAAGAATGTCAATGATGCTGAAAGATGAAGTGGATCACTGATATCAAATACTAATCCCAAAAAGTACCAACTGAACATGATGGAATAAGATGATACTACACTGCAAACTCAGGTGCCAGCATATAAAATGTCACCATGAATGATTGCAACATATAAGGTGAAGTGGTATCTACTAGCAGCAACAGGAGCAACTGTCAAGTAAACCAATGAATGCTGATACAACCTAAGGTATTCACCGACCACCGTGGTACATTTCTACAGCATGGGAATAAATGATCTGAAGTCGACCATGTGAGAAATCATTTGATTACCGGTCATTGATGTATACTATTAACAAACGCGAGACTACTCACTGATAATGATAATGAGCGTCAAGGTA
>APFE031712490.1:0-11306 GCA_000404065.3 Pinus taeda
TAGTTGGTATACTTGTGGAATCTAGACAGGTTCAATTGAGGTGAAGGCAATACATTGAGATTTGACATGTTTTTGGTATATCCTACTTGTAATTTGCTGATAGAATATTGGTTTATTATCTTAGTTTTCACGGCTTATGATGGACAGATGATATCAAATAGAACTAGCTCTATTTCCTAGAATTTTGATATTTTATATATTCTGTGATTTCCAGATATATTGATTTTGCAGATGGTGTAACTACTTTATATTAATATAAAGCAGGTTCGTTTTTTCTTGCTAGAAAAATAATAATAATAAAATAAAAATCCCAATGATTTTTTTGGGATGGAGTTTCCATGCTTGTGACATTGTCATTTAATAAGGGAAATGTTTATTATCACTTGTCACCATCATTATATAACTAGATCAAAGTTTGGAAGTCCTTAGGATCTAACATCTTTAGAATATTTTGGAGAGATTTAAAATAAAAATATAATGAATTTTTGATATCAATGTATTAGTTATGCTTTTTCATGAGACAATAGGGTGGTTGGAAGAATGGGATGTTGTTCCCTCCACCTTATTTTGGAAGAATGGGATGTTGTTCCCTCCACCTTATTTCAAATTACATTGGGGACATTTTTGACCCCTTGTGATAAGGCTCAAGGGGTAGGTTCCCCGACACTCATGGAGTCTCAGGTCTAGCTAAGTCATAAAGTTTTGGTATATCTGACTTATGAGTTATTCTTGATGTTATAGTGATAGCCATTAGGCTTGACCTTGGGCCTCACCCAATTACTCTAAATTACAAATTCACCATAATAATAAAAAAATAAAAAATATCTTAACTATAAAATGAATTATTCTTATGCAATGTAATGATATTAATGAATTCATACCCCAACAACAAATGGTAAAGTGTAATCTTGTGGAATAGATAACCATAGCATGTAGTAAATTTATCGATATTTTATAAATAAGTAATTAGTATGAAACCTAACAAAGGTTTCTCTATGTAAATATAGTTGGAAGGTGAAGCATTATATGTGGAAGCAAGTAAACTAATCTCGTAGAATAAGTAAACATAGCATACAGTAAGTTTATTAAAATAATATAAATTAAATTAAATAGCTTATAAAATTAACAAAAAAATTATCTATAAAAGTGATAATTTGGAAAGTGAAGCGATTAATGATATGGAAACAATAAAAAAGAAGATGATTATGTGACTTAATACTAATCACAAGCTTAAAGAATTACACTATAAGGAAATTCAACAATAGTACTAGCATTTAGTATTTGAACAGTTCATAACAAAAAGCAGTTTATAATTGCCGGTTTATCAGTATAGAGTCTAAGCTTCTAAGGAGCTTTTACATTTCATTATTTTTTTAAGGAAGATAATTTGTTTTTTTGTTGTACTAAAATTAATAATTATAAATTCTATTGATTATCAAATTTAATGTAAAATTTATCATTGTTTTAAGTTTATATACTTATTACTAGCCGAGTTTTTAAATCTAAAAAAAGTTACTCTTCATTATCCTTTAAGAAGATTATTTTTTTTTTTCTTTTCTTAACTATTCTATAATTGGTTCATGATTAAAATTATGCTTAAAAGTCTATTATTTAAAAAATATATAAGACAATTTAAAGAGTCCAGAAATGGGCATAAAAAGTTAGAGGAAGTTGGAAGGTTAAGAGCCATCCATAATCTCTCTCATAAATAGAGCCTTATGAGCCCTTGTATTTAAAATCAATAGTCTTTTGATTAATATTGTGAGCTCACCTCAAGTTAACGGAGAGGCCTCTTGGCCATACATTTTGGAGAAGGATTTTGGTGTTTGTATGAGTTTGGATTATTTTATGATATCTATATTATAATTATAGATTTTTTTTTTTTTTTTTATAACATGTTGACATGGGAATACGGAGTTATAAAGATTCACTTCATATGAATTTATACATTACAATTTATTAAACATGTTTATTTTTATCTGTGCAATTATTTTCATTGCTCGCATGTATTTAAGTTGTTTATTTAGACAATTGCATTTAGCACTTTAAATTGAAATCTAAACAAATAATGATGATGATAGTAACTAAATCAAAATGGGAAGGATTTCACCATATCAAATTGAAGAAGGTTTAATTAGGCTCATTTACTAATGTCAACCTATAAAATTGTTGACATGAGAATATGTCTCAACAACACACTCAATGAGACTAAGGCTATGAAGAGAGATTTATCGTACAAGCATAAACTAATAAAAACTATGAGATTTCCTAACATGGCTTCCTACGAATTAAAATCACTAAAAACTTAAGAAAAAGTAGCCTAAAAAATTAATTATTAAAAAAAAATCTTGGTATAAAATATAATAAAAAAATGTCAAAATGGAATGGAATTAATATATTTGAAAAAAATATAAATAATAATAATCAGATTAATGTGTTTTTCATATTTAAGATTAATGAATTAATTAAGTTCTTTATTTAATTGATTTTTAATTATATATTTTGAAAAGAGAAATTACTATCAATATTTGTCATTTTTACAATGATTATTTTAAGTGAATTTAAATTTGCTTATAGTTTCAATTTATAGATTAAATAATTTTTTCCCTGGAATTCACTAAAATTTCGGTAATATTTAATTTCAAGATTTTGTTCTTTAAAATACATTTTACTAGATTCAATAATTTAAAAAAAACTCTTAAAAACTAAATATTATTGTAAATTAAAACAATTTAAAATTCAAATTTTGAAAAATCTCCAATTCCATTTTAATTATAGAATATTCGAAAACGATATTGCGCAAAAAACTACACGATCCTATTTTTATGATTAAAAAAATCATTTAAAAAATTTTAATCACACAATTTAATAAATAAAAGAAAAATAACTTACCATTGACAAAACGATTATCAATCGGAGCATTAAAAGGACTCGTTTTCCTTCTGCATTATTATATTCAAAGTTGGAACTCATTTTATGAATGAATAATTAAAAGCTACTTCACGACAAAATGGTGGAGCAAACAGTCTCCGTAATTATCGCATCCACTTTGACTATATATATGAACACGTTGGTCAGATACCATTGCATTATAAATATTTTGGTGCCCTGGTATTGTCAACCCCGCCATATTGGGTCATGTTACTTATGTTTGTACCTTCTGCTTACTACATCACATGTGCATAGTGACGTGTGCCCATGTTAGTGATGTATGCTTGCATGATGGCATACGGTGATACTTTATTGATGATTTTGTGGTAACGACTGTAAGCGTTTTTTTCAAAAATTAAAACTATAAAAGATATTCTATTTTTATTCATTTAAGTTAAATTTATTAAATATATGAGGATAAAATTGGTAAGGACTTAAATTAATATTTTATAAATGATTTCAAGATAATGATGGTAAGTTTTTCACATAATTAAAATATAAAAATATTTATTTTAGGTGTAGTGGGATTTATAGATGAAATGATTTTTCACTAAAATTCGATCATAAAATCTCAAGTAAGATTGTAATTTTTTGTTATTTAAAATATGTTTTTGAATGCATAAATGGATTCAGTACTCTAAAATACATTTGAGGCACTCAAATTCTACATATTAAGAAACACTCAATCTTATCAGTGTTTGCCTCTTTTCCACCTTCCTTTCGTACGATGGCATCATCCATGAGCAAACCGAAGGAACGACCATGGGTTTTTCCCTATCACTGGTTGTGGTTAACATCTTCATGGAACACTTCGAAGCCAGAGGCCTAAACTCTTGACATCTCAAAACTAAATGTTGGTTTAGGTTTGTTGATGACACTTTCATCATTTGACAACATGGTTGTCAAGCCAGTCTGAGACTCAAAGATGGATCGAAGATCAAGGAAGGCTCAAGGCTTGGGGGTTCTTGACCATCTCAACAACATTACTCCCCTTATTCAATTCACTATGGAAATGGAATCCAATATTTCTCTTCCTTTCCTTGATGTTCTTGTTTCCCACCTTCCTAATGGGACCCTTTCTCAGCAAGTTTATTGAAAGAAAATCCATATGGAGCATTACCTCCATGCCCACTCTCACCACCACCCTTCCCAAAAGTTTGGTGTGTTGAAGACCCTTATCTCTTTCGCCCTTAAAATCTTGGTTCCACATTCCTTCTCTCAGAAAATGCCCACCTAATCGAAGCATTCAAAGCTAATGGCTACTCGACCTCTCAAATTTATAAGGCATTCCTTGTCGCCTCTCATCCTAGATCCTACCCCTGTGACCCCACCATGCATGTAAACCAAGTCTCTCTCCCTTACATAAAAGGAACCACTGATGTCATTGCCAAGATTCTATCCAAAAAGAACATCAGGACCATCTTCAAACCTCATAGAACCCTTAGGAAATTATTTCGATCAATCAAAGATAAATCAAACCCCATGCAAGGATTAGGTGTTTGTCGAATCCCTTGTTCATGTAGGAAGCCTTACATTGACCAAACTAGTCGTCCTATCTATGCCCGCCCCATGGAGCGCATTGCAAACAACACCCACCCAAGAGTGTCTAAATCTACCATAGTTGAGCACTCTCATAATACCAAGCACCTCATTTTCCTTGATCAGGCTTGTGCCCTAGCTTGTATCACTTTTCATAACTCTCGTATCATCATGGAAGCTTTAGAAATTGAAAAACATCCCAATAATTTCAATAGGGAAGATGGTTATATGCTTAGCCACTCCCAGAAGGCTATAATCGGTCAACTCTCTTCTTCTTAACACCTCACCCTCTCGCCCTCCCTCCTCTCTTTTCCTTAGTTTTTTTCCCCTCTTTCTTTAAACCCTAAAAAAATATTTCCCATTTATAAGAAAAAATTTCAACCTTAATTTCCACGCCAATTAAAATATATTCTAAATTTAGCTTATTATCTATAAATAATATAAATTAAAATCTTCTTATATTAAAAAACCATTTTGCACTTCACTCAATACTTACTTTAATATTTATATTTTTATAATATATTTATATATATATATATATATATAATAAAATTTAGGCTATTAAACTTAAATGATATATTTTTAAAAGTCATTAGAAATAAATTATTACTATTCATTCTAATTTATTATAATTTAGCTTATTAAACCATTAATAATATTTAATTCTTTTTGGAAATTATTTTAATTTATTAAAATAAAATAAAGATATATATAATCTATCTTCAAATTTTGACTAATTTAAAATTAAATTTCTATCCCTAGTTTCAAAAGCTTTGGAATAATACCTTCTTATTTATCGTCTAATTTCTCATTTATTTATTCATTTATTAATGGTATGCATTTCTTTGGCCTGTTAAATTTGTTGACGCCTCCATCTCTTGACCGTTCAATAAAATTTTTATTTTTTAATAATTATTAATATTTTTATAATTTTGCTCCAGTGACTGTTATGCCAGTCTTTCATTATTTAAAAGGTTGATCAACTATCACACTTAATATCTATCTTCTTTTTAGTCCCTAAGGATGGGTGGAGTGTTCACTTGAAACCTCGGATAGGGAAAACTTCTACATAGTTCATATCCGAAAGTCTCTAGCAATATGAATCACTGTGGAAATCTCCACTCTAAACACTTAAACTCAAATTTTTAAAATTTATGTCAAATTTTGATTAAAATTAATGAGAAAAATGCTATAAAAAAATCCATTTCATCTATAAGTTAGACTACACCATTATTTTATTATTAATTTAAGTTTATTTTACTTTAAAATGCATTAAATGTTAAGAAGGATTAACTTTTAAGTATAATTTGTTTTAAAATTTTAATATATTCAAAAATATTTGTAATTAAAATGATTTTGGCTACTTTCAATAATTTAATAGATATTATAATAGATATGAGTTTAAATAAATATTTAAGTTAGTTTTTTTTTTTTTTCTCGACATAATAAACATAAGGTGTAGTCCTAACTAATAAACGAAATGACTTTTTTCATAGTGATTTATCTGGTTAATCTTATAAAAATATTGGTATGATAAGTTTAGAAAACTTGAGTTTAAGATGTTTAAATTTGTGATTTGAGTGCCTGGGATTTTTCAAGGTGTTGAATCCATTTGATTGCATTAAAAAATGTATTTAAAACATAAAAAAAAATCATAAATATTGCTTGAAATTGTATCATCAAAATTTCGGTGAAAAAGACTATCTACTATATAAATTATGAATTGTTTCCATAAAAACACCCGTGTCAATAAAATAAATATTATATATTCTTTATTACTAAAAATGAGTAAATCAATGTTTTCTATTAAGAGGTTGCAAAGGTTGAAAATTTACAGAAGGATGGTAAAGTAATAAACCTTTGTAAACTTTTTGAAGTCAAATTGTTGCAATGGAGGGGTCCCCTTATTCCAAGGGAAATAAATATACTAATTGGTGTCTCAAACTTAGTAGTGACAGTACTTTATATATTATTATTGTAATATTTCAACATCATTAGACGGAATTTCATGTAAGTTTTTTGCTTGTCAAGTGTTTGACAAAGGCTTTTACGACAAGTGTTTGATTAAATTTGTGCATGTCCAACTTTTGATGCATCAAAAAAGTTTAACAAAATACTAGCATGTCAAATGTTGGAAGTGAGCCTAATTCAATAATATTTAGTTTTAGATTCTCATACCAACAAAAATTTTCATATTATGATAAAATATCTTTCTCTAAAAACCTTGTGTATGTGTGTACCTTTTAACAATTGTGCGGTGGATATAAAGCACAAATTGGAGCATAGCATAGGGCCCTTGGTGTTGCTTAACAATATATTTTTTATGAGGGTAACCAAACACAAGATCTCTTGTAACTAATTGATTATCATATCTTTAAAGTGACATGGGTGACCATATAATCATATACACAACTAGCTACAGAAACCAAGTCTCTGCCCACAAAATGCACATATACTTGTATTCTAGCATTAACAGAATTTTAAAAACTAACAAATATAGTGACAAACTAAACATTACAGGAAACAAGATAAGTGACAATATCATGATTTTCATTTATTATTCACATGCAAATACATTTATTCAACAATTTGTTTACATTTTTACTCTGCATTATGAATTTTTTTCATACACACCATCTATTTCATCACTAGACACACCTAGATGTTCATCTTCCCTTTGTTTATTTTTTATTTTCTAGCTTTATGAGTTCTTCCACCATTCTTTCTCAATCTTTCCCAATCTATATTCCTTTATTTGTTCCTTTCTTTTATATGATGTTTGGGAAGCTAAATAGTCATAGTGATTTAACGTCCTCATGCTTTCTCAATCCAATTGTTATTTCATGTAACAACCCTGGCGAAAAGTTCATGTAATAAAAGTTAATAAAGGCAAAAATAAGACCATGGTTAAGGGATAATTATTCAAAGTTGAATGTTGGGAAAATGTATCCTAGTGGGCATCACTGGATGTGTGTTTTGGCTAAGGAAATTGGAAAAGGCCAAGGCATTAAAAGGCAAAAAAGCATTTTTGGCACATTTATTTATGAAAATAAAGGAAATTAGGAGAAAAGTAAGGTGAAAGGTCACAGGTTGCATGTGAGGAGGAAATTGAAGGAAAAAAATGGAAAATGAAGAAATTATAGGCCTCATGCATAAAAAGGCTTATGAGGATCACTTCATGGCTTTTGTCAAGTTCAAGTTTGAAGCTCTCTCATTAGTCTCTCTCTCTCTCACTCTCTTGGTCACTTAGAGTTTTCTTGGAGCACTCTAGTTTGGATTAAAGGAAAGGAGATGAAAAGAAAGAAAGGAAAGCAGGATCAAGTAGCTTCAGTAGCAATACTTGTAGGTGGCCTTTTTCATGTGTGATTTCCGAGATGGTTTGGACATGCATAGCTTTGCATTGGTGCATGGTTCTCTTATTGTCATTGGCATGGTCTTATTAGGTTATGATAATGGTTTTCAGCCTAGCCTAGCCTTTTTCTGGATGCCATGGTATGTTGGGATGTTTATTTCGGTTTTTTAGCTTTGGAATTACAGAATGGATTTCGAAATCCAGGGCAAAGGTGGTCTCAAGTTTCATTCCCAAAGGCCTAGGAATCCGTTGACTAGTTTTGGCAGGATACACAATAAATCATGAGCAAGCAGTCTCAGTTTAGGTCCTAATGATCCAAGTTTGGATTGCAGTAAATCCTAAGAGACAAGGAGACGAAAAATTCCTGAATGATAGTGATGGATTTTGGATGGCATTACAAGTTCAGTTCGGTTGTGATCAGAGACCGGTTTTGGTGTGATCACAATTTAATGAGGGTGGAGGTGGTTTATCCTCTAGATTCACTTGGTTGTTCTTGGATTGGTTGTTCTATGAGATCCCACATTCATGCTTGTAATATGGCATGGGGGTGACTCACTGAAAGAGATATTTGGTTCAACCATCTCCATGGTCAGGTGGTATGTGGAAGTCCCAAACCTAGTTGGATTTTACTATCATTAATAAAAGATATGTTCTCTTACTTTTGCACTAATTTATATGTGGATTTAATGGTTGTAAATATCTGATATTTGCATGGTTTAATGTTGGTTATAAGCATGGTTGTGTGACTAGTTTATGTCATGGTTATTTCATGTATTTACTTGTAGTTGTTAAATGGATGGATGCAAGACCTAATTGATGATCTAGTAGTTCAATGGAGAAGGAGGTGATACTTCTGATGGTTCTTCATAAGTTGTTTCAGTCATTTATGCTTTGCCTTGTATCATAGACCTATAGGTTTTATTGATGTCAAGTGTTCGACAGAATGTTAGTCTCGGTTGAGGATGCTCAGGCTTAGTATTGAGGGTGAATTTTGATTGATCAACAATGTTATCATGTTTTTAATGATTTCTGAATGTTACAACAAGTTCTAGGTAGAGGCCAGGACTCTGGGCTAGAAACGTGGCTCAAATCCTGGAGTCGTTGGCACAGAACTGGCAATTTTGGTCACTGGCAGGTAGCCTTGTGAGAGAGACTTTAGGTTGTTGGTTTCTCCCTTGCCCATAGCATGAGAGTGACTGAGGCATAAGAGCTACGGAATAACAGTGGGACCTAACAATAGCTTGTCTGAGTGGTTGACTTGTCTCCTAAGGGCTCTATTGATGATATTGGATGATTGTATGTGATGTTTTGTCGATTCCACTTCCTTAAGGTGACATAGGAGGCCGAATCTAATTGTAGTAGCATCTCTCCTAATGTTTACCCTGGTTGTCATGGTTACCTTGGGTAGACCTAGGAGGGGTTGTTATAGATTGGTATCTAATCCAGACTTATGCAATAATGCAACAAAATATAGAAATACCCATATACATAGAGATGCAGTAGAAATAAAACTTCATTTCCTTAATATCAAAGAACTGAAATATGCTTACATACAGAAATAAAAATAAACTAGCTCAGGCGATGGTAGCTTATATTTGAGAAGAGATGTGGTGGCTAAATTCCTTTGAACTGTGTTACAATGAGGCTCAAAGGCCTATTTATTATTGAGAAATAATTGGAAACCCTAAACATCCAAAAACCTAACCCTAGGAGATGAAGCGCCAAAACTGTGGGCCCCGTTTGGGTAAATTGGTACATCAACTTCCCAGTTTGTAACTTGGGAATACGATCTCAGTTTGGCTATCATAATACCTAGTTTCAAATATCTTGAAGAGAAGGCCAAAAAAAAAAGCAAAAACCTGTTATGAAACTAGCTCACAAAAAGATAGAAAAGAAAGATAAACGCCTTAGAATTCAGCCTCTTTGAGGGGGTAACCTCCTTTACATTACGCAAATGAACAATTCTTCGATGATACAAATGACAAGACCTCCTTTCTATATATAAGATTCTAAGGGGTCATAATATAATTAGAGCTGACATAACAATAATAATGTAAAGGCACAACAATAACAATAGTGGGCTTCTATGGGGCACAATAATAACAATATGGGGACTACATGGGTACAAAAATATAATAAGGGGGTTGTACTAATGACAATAACGGGTTACACTAGTAGTATAGGGGGCTAACATTCTCCTCTCCTTCAAAAAGTGTTGTCCTCAACACTTGAGTACTTCTTGATGCTCCTGTATAAAATTCTTGTCCTCCCATGTGGAATCTTCAGCAGGTAAGTTCTTCCACTTGATGAGATACTCTGACATTGATTGATTTCGTAGCTGTCGGGTTCTTGTTTCTTTGACTACTCCAGGCTCCAATATGATTTTTCCTTCCTCGTCAAGATCTGGCAATATTGTTTGAACTGGGATCTTCTGCAACTTTTAAATGATTGGCCACACTTCTTCGTCCTTCTTCCATTCATGCCTTGTTTCTTTTATCCAAACTAGTTGGATAATAGAAATGGCGCACAACAATGCTTCCATATCCTCATACTTTCTTGAGAGTGCATTTGCCACAACATTTTTCTTCCCTTTTCTGTAGATGATTTCAAAGTCATAACCCAACATCTTTGTGATCCATTTTTGTTGCTCTTTAGAGGATAATCTTTGTTCTAAAAAGTATTTAATACTATCATGATCCATTTTTACCTTGAAGTGTCTTCCCATTAGGTAAGGTCGCCATTTATCAAGTGCGTGTAGTATTGCCAACATTTCCTTCTCATAAATAGCTTTCTTGAAGGACATTTGTTTGTATGTATGTAAGCATAAAAATACCCAATTGCCTACATCAAAACTTCTTTCATTGCGATGTTGATCTGCTTGTTGTCTCGTTCGATTCTGCACCAAAGTGGTGTCATCCTTTAAAATTTGGAGAACTTGTTGTTGATGCTCGATGTGATCTTTCACTGCTTGAATCTTTGTCTTCTTGATATGTCCTTCTATCTTGAGAGTTTTAGGAGTGGTAATTTCTTCCAGTGCATTACAAGATATGGTCGGATTCATTTCTTGATGCTCTATGTGATCTTTCACTTCTTGAACATTTATCTTCTTGATATGTCCTTCTATCTTGATAGTTTGGGAGTGGTAATTCTGGCCATTGCATTACAAGATATGGTCAGATTCATTTCTTCTTTCTTGATGTGGTCTTTCACTTCGTGAACATTTTTCTTCTTCATATGTCCTTCTATCTTAAGAGTTTGAGCAGTAATTCTTTCTAATGCTTTACAAGATATGGTCGGATTCATTTCTTCTTTCTCTGGGGTTGGTTCATGGTGTATATACTCTTCTTTTGATGTTTCTTGATCCTTTTATTCCTCCTCTCCACAATCAATGTAAAATAATTTCTTCTCAGCACACTTATGACATTTAATGTATTTGTTATCACAATTGTAACAAAGCCCTTTTTCTCTTTTTTCTTCCAATTGT
>APFE031712493.1:0-71377 GCA_000404065.3 Pinus taeda
TCATTTCGACTTCTGAGCACGCTAACTGTTTAGCTAGTCTGCAGCACTGTTTAGTGCATCGAGTGTCTCCGTTCGGAGATCTCACCCTTAGCCCCGGGGGACTTCGAGTGCCTGCTCGGACAAGGTATTTTCTTTGGTGTTTCAGCCATAGTTTCATCAGCATTCCAGCAGCAGTTTTAGCAGCGTCTTGGAGGACTACGCGGCACTGGGAGAGGGACATAGTCCTTTTTGGTTGCAATGCTGGATTGGGGTTTTGCAGGTGGATTTATGCTATAGGAGATTGAGTAGGGGTCCAGCTCTTGTCTCATTGGAGGATTTTTGGCAGGGTTTCAGGCAGTGCTTCAAGCAGAGTTTAGAGGGGTTTTCTTCAGTCGCAGCGCAGAGCACTGAGGAACTGCGTAGAACCCCAAGAGGTGCTTTTCAGGGGTCGGCCATTCTAGGAAAGCTTTCTGGGTTTTTCTGGGTTTCTTGAGTAGAGCCCGAATCCAGAGTTTCAGCATTTTCCGAGGAGGGGAGCAGCCCCAAATCATCATTTGTTTTCTAGCAGCAGCAGCAACATCCACATAGAGAGGTCATTCTTGTCATTCTGAGAGTATTCCTTCACTTGCCTTGTGCAAGTCGAGGTGCCATATGTTCGATCACCTCTTGTACTCATTTTATTGCTAAGTATAATAAAATGGCTTAGCATTTCTTGCTGCATTTCTTGTGTATCTGCTTATATTTCGAGTTTACATTATTATATGTTGTTCCATTATTATTTTATCACTTTTGAGTTATTATATCATTTGCACATATTTGGTTGGAGTATTTGCTAGGGTTTGAGGAATATTCCGGGTTAGGGATATTACAAGAAATTTCCTATGAAAGAGGTTTTTGTTTATAACATCCTCATGTACAAAAACCTCTCTCAATTTTGTAACAGCTATTATGGATTGGGAGATGCAAATGCATCTTTGAAGGAATGTTTTCCAGAAATTTCCTGTTTTAGTCACCTTTTTACAGAGGATAGTGTGACTAAACAAAGATGAATATTTGGAAACTGGAAGAGGTTTTGGTTCATAAGATTCCAGAATGCAAAAACCTATCTCACCTTTCACATAGGTGTCAGGGGTTGGTATATACACTCTCATCATGTTTAACCTATTTTTTCAATTGTGAAATGTCCTGTTTAAGCCACCTTTTTGTAGAAAATATTGTGGGTAATCATAGATGATTCTTGAGAAACTGAAGAAGATTTGTGTTCCTAAGATGCTCAAGTACAATAACCTACTTCAGATTTTACTCAGCTATTACATAATCAGAGATACAAGTACATCTTCACAGCCTATTTTTTGGACTGTGTAAATTCCTTTTTAGACATCTTTTTGCAAAAAGTATTGTGAACAGTTGGAGCCAAATTTTGGGAAATGGAGAGACGTTTATCTCAAGAACATATTCATCTACAATAACCTCTCTCAATGTTTACATAACCATCTCGTATTGAGATATACAAAGGCATGATTGGACCCTATTTTGCAGAATTTCGGGAGGAAAATGCTCAAAGACAGTTAGGCCACCTCATCAAGTAAGAGTCGCAATTCAAATTGAATTTTTCTTTTTTGTAAACAGCAATGCATAATTATAGTGCCAAGTACATACATTAGTTTTTAATGTCCCATATTTCAGTTCTATTTGTTTTAAACAGTTTAAGATATTTGTGAACAAATCTTGGTATTTTTTCAAGATATTTTAGTTTAGAATTTGTATAAATACTTCATCAATTGAAGTAATTGGGGTTGGCTTTTGATGCCAAGGCTCTTCACTCTGTAATAAGGCTTCTGTTGTAGTTTTTCTAATGAAAGCCTTACGGCTCTAGTTTTGATAGAATTTTATGCTTCGAGTATGTTTTTCCAGTGTTTCATATCTTATTTCTCCACATGATAAAAGTGTTTATAGGAAGGTCTGCAAAATCATTATCTTTAGAAAGAGATTTGTTTATTGGATTGTTTGTTCATCATAACTCCTCTTTAACTGGTTTTGTTTTGTGCTTTCTGACAACCATTAAAAGAGATTAGCTTATTGGACTATTTGTCTGAAATAGCTCCTCTCAGAATTGGTTTCAGTTTGGCCTTCTTGAAGACTCTGAATATGTTTTGTTGGGCTGTAGAAATCTTCTACACGCGTCTAAATTTCCCTAGTTGTTAAGTAGTCAGTTTGACTGCGCAATTATTAGGAATCCCCTTACATTCTTCTACCATAATTCTTGAAAAAGCTAAGTCATTCTGTCAGGCTAGAAGCTAACACTTTCAGAAGGGACCCTGTGAGAGGCCTTTAATCATGATTAGGGATCGTCATTGATCGCCAACCACCCCTAATTAAAACCACAAATCTAGCCATTGTGCTTCAAAGGTTGTTGTTCAGTGACAGGTGAATAGCGTTAAACAAAGCCTCGTAACAACTAAGGGAGCCCCCTCTGGTTCAAAGGCCAGCTTGAACCTAAAGGCTGGTTGAGTTGGTTTCCTGGCGTAGTTTTTGTAGCCAAGGACTGCCTACAGGAAACAAGTACAACATACCCAAAAAGAAGAATGCTAGATCAAAATGTCGATTGAACTTTGTAAGGATGTGAGAATGCTAGATCAAAAATTCCTGAAAAAAAAAATTAATATATTTTGCCCAATCATTGGCTCTGATACCAATTGATCTGTATTTGATCCTGAAAAACACACACAGAGATAATGAAGAGTAGAGATTTCATCGTAATAATGACAGAACAAAGCTGGAACAAAAAAAAAATATCTACAATCATTTTATTAAAAAGAACCCATCGCCCCTGGGAGAAGGGAACGAAGGCGACGCGGACGATGTCGGAGCGGAGATCGCAGAGCGTAACAGGCTAGGGTTTGCAGACCTGGCAAGCAGAGTTGCAGGGCAGGCTGAGCAAATCAGGGTCAAGGGGCAGTGCAGGGGAATCAGAGCAGAACGGAGAAGGAGCTTATCCATCACGTCGTCGCGGTAGAACCTCGAATCTGAGAGTGCTGACGACAGAATGGAGAATCAGCAGGGGAGGGGAGAGATCCCCTCCTTTAAAAATATAGTTGCAGGAGAGGCAAGCGGTTCTGGTACCCAGAATGAGACCAGGGCGAATAACAAGGAAGCACCGGTGATGGGCAAACTGTGGCAGATGAAGACAGGAGGGAAATGCTTACCGAGGGCAAACAAGAAGCTCAGATACGTAATACCCAACAATATGCTGGAGGAATACACCAGCTATATGAAAGACCATGCCCTGATCTGTAAGTTTGTAGGGTATTGGCCAAATGAAAGAGAGCTATACAGGTGGATCTATCAAAGATGGAAACCAAAAGGCCACATAGAACTGAAACTGGGAGCAAAAGGATTTTTCACGGCTATATTTGCAAATCTGGAGGATAAAGAGAGGGTTTTTGAGGAAGGGCCATATTTCATGAATAATGCAGGCATGTTCATGAAATTCTGGGAGGAAAGGTACAATCCTGACAATGAAAAGATGTTGGAAGCCCCGATCTGGGTTAGATTGTTTGGACTTCCAGTGGAATTTTGGAACCCTGAAATTTTGGAAGGGATTGGCAACACTATTGGGGCATTTATCAAGGTAGCAGACACAACAAGAAGAGGTAAGTTCACTTCTTATGCAAGGATCTGTGTTTACATGAATATAGCTGAACCCCTTCCGGAACACATAGAGTTGGAATACCATGATTCGGTCTGGCAACAGCCACTAGACTATGAGCATATTCCTTTTAGGTGCAGACGATGCCATGAATACGGCCACTTAGTCAGGCAATGCCCTCTAAATAAGGAAGAAGATTACATAAAAAAAATCAGAGGAACAGCATAAGGCAGCTGAGAGAACGGAGGAGACAGAGAAAGGTTTTCAACAGGTTAACAGAAAAAAGAAACAAAACAGAGAAGGAACAAGAATGCAAATACAAACGAAATCACCAAGCATCGAAAGTCAGAACAAGTTTAAAATTCTACAGAATAATCATGAAGAGGAAGAAGATAATGTGGCCGAGGGTGAAGACCTAGAAAATGAACCTATGGATATTTTTCAGGAAACAGGAGAAAAGACGGCAGAACAAGGAGAAACGAGCAAAGAAGAACTAGCTGAAGGGATCAAAATACAAAATAACCAGAACCAGATGGAGACGGAAAATCAGCAGGAAAACGAGGCAGAGGAAGAAAAAATTATGAAGCAATTAATCCAGGAATGGAAGAATTTGGATGAAAGATTCATCCCAGATCGACAAAAACAAATATACAAGGAAGCTTTTCAAAAGTACAAAGAAAGGAATAAGGGGAATATGGAGAATCAGGATGCTGCAGCAGGAGAACAGGGGAAAGAACAGCCGGGAATAGGCGGGTCTAGCAAAAGCAGCAGAAAAAGAGGAAGAAAAACAATGAATGAAACGATTCAAACACTTGGGGAAATTTTGATAAACTCAGGAAAAGTGATACCTCTATCTGAGGTATTTTCCTGCCCTTCCAAAAAGTTTTAAATGATTATTATCAGCTGGAACATTAGAGGGTTGAACAGCAAGGGTAAACAGAGATATATGAAGGAGAAACTAAAAAAAGAAAAACCAAGTATTATGATTCTACAAGAAACAAAAATTACCATGCAACAGATGGAAGGTATTATTAAAAACAGCAAGCTCCAATACGAAGCCATGGGTCAGGATGCAATTGGCTCAGCAGGAGGCATTGCAATACTGTGGAACCCAAATGAAATAATTTTTGAGAATTGGACCAGCATGTCTAGAATCTTAACGGGTCTAGGAAGAATAGCAGGTACAAAAGAGAAGGTAATAATTTCAGGGGTGTATGGACCAAATACTCCGGGAGATAGAGAAATTTTTCTTAAGAATCTGCAAACAACTCGAAAATTGTATCCGGACACAGCCTGGATTGTAGGAGGTGATTTTAATGTAATCCGGTCCCTAAAAGAAAAAAAGGGAGGCATAAGGAAAACAGACCAAAGTATGGAACTGTTTAATGATATGATAGAAGGCTTGAGACTGGTTGATACACCAACCATCAATGGGATTTACACATGGAATAACAGGAGAGGGGGTAAGAATCAGATAGCTTCCAGATTGGATCGGTTTTTAGTATCTGAAACAATAATGAATAGAGATGTATTCATAGAAGCTAAGATCATGCCATCTCTTGGTTCTGGCCACTGGCCGATTAGATTGGAAATGGACATTAAGGCAAATCTTGGCAAGAAGCCTTTTAGATTTGAAGCTTTTTGGCTTAGACACCCAGACTTTGTAGGTAAGATGGAGGAGTGGTGGCAGCAAAGCACAGCTCAAGGGAGAGGTAAGATGCATACCTTCCAACTCAAGTTAAAAAGAGCTAAAAGAGAGGATAAAAAAGTGGAATAAGGAGGAATTTGGAAACATTATGGAGGAGAAACAAAAACTAGAAGAAGAGATGGAAGAGATACAGCAAAGGATAATAAATGAAGGAAGAACAGAGGAAAGCTGCATAAAAGAAGGAATAATACTGGGGAAACTGGAAGAAAGGAGAAAGCAGGAAGAAGTGTTATGGAGACAGAAGTCCAGGATAAAATGGCTCAGGGAAGGGGAGAGGAACACCCGATTTTTCCATCAAACAATGGTTCACCATTGACAGAGGAACAGAATATTTTCAATCAAAAATGAGAACGAGGAGAGGATTGTGGAACAGGAAGGGATTGAAAGAGTGTTGATGGACTATCACAAAGGAATTCTAACTGAATCCCAATTGGATAGGTCTGAAGCGATCAGACAAATATGTAGGGCCATTCCCAGGATGGTAACTGATGACCAGAACAGGGCCTTAATGAAAGCAGCTAGTCTGGATGAGGTGGAGGAAGTAGTGATGAGCATGAAGAAAGGCACTGCCCCTGGTCCAGTTGGCTTCACGGTTGATTTCTATCAAGCGGAGTGGCATTTCCTGGGCAAGGAAATTCTGGAATTGATTGAGGAATCCCGGATGAACCAAAAGGTATGGACTGCTCTTAACTCTACCTTTTTCACCTTGATCCCTAAAAATGATAATTCAGAGGATGCCAAGGGTTTTAGACCCATTGCCCTTTGCAATGTTATTTACAAAATTATCTCCTCTCTAATGGCTAAAAGACTGAAACCTTTGTTAGAGAAGCTGATATCCCCTGAACAAACTGGCTTCGTGGAAGGCCGCCAAATCCTAGATGGATTAGTGGTTACTCAAGAAGTTATCCACTCTATGAAGATTAAGAAACAAAAAGGAATGATGATAAAACTAGATTTGTCGAAAGCCTATGACAGAATTAATTAGCAATACTTAGAAGAAATTCTGGGAAGCTTTGGGTTTAGTAACAAATGGATAAAATGGGTTCTCAGTTGTATATCAACCCCCAGTTTCTCAATATTAGTAAATGGAACTCCTTCGAAAACCTTTAAAGCCTCTAGAGGAATAAGACAAGGCGATCCCATATCGCCTTTCTTGTTCATTCTTGCTGCTGAAGGCCTGGGTAGGTATCTTAAGCAAGAAAGAATAGCTGATAACATCAAAGGGCTCAGATTGTGGGGTAATGAATTGCCAATAACCCATCAACAATTCGTTGATGACATTATGCTGTTCGGGGAACCAACTGTAAGGGAAGTGAGAAATCTGAAAAAGGCTCTTGACTTATTTGCGAAGGCTTCTGGGATGGAAATTAACAAGGACAAATCCTGCACCTTTATATTTAATACGGTGGAGACTGTTAAAAGACACCTGACCAGGTTGCTTGGTTTCAAGCAAGGGGATCTCCCAACGAAATACTTGGGAAATGTCCTGGATTATAGCTCTAAAAGATTGAAGAATTGGCAGGGAATCCTAGAGAAATTAAAAAATAGAGTAGTTAACTGGACTTTCAGAACCTTAAACATTGCAGGAAGGAAGTTGAATCCAGGAAAGTAAAGGCGAGAACAGGGAAGGACATCATTAGATGGGGGAAATCAACAAAAGGAACCTTTACTGTCAAAGAGGCATACTATCTGACAGATCAACAGGATGCCACGGAAAGAAACCAGGAATGGAAAGTCTTTTGGGGTAAAAACTGGTGGCCGAAAGTTACCATTTTTGCATGGTTGGTTGCCAAGCATAAGATTCTGACATGGGATAAGCTTCAAAAGAAAGGCTTCAACGGACCTTCAAGGTGCTATTTATGCAACAGAGAGCCAAAAACACAGGAACATCTATTAATCAATTGTGATTATACCAGGAATCTGTGGAGGGAAGTAGGAAGGTTATTTCGCAAACTTGGAAAGTATCTAAAAGAAACAAGAGAAATAATTTTCCTGTGGCAGAAAGAAAAATTCCAATGCAAAGTGGTTCGGAGAGCCTGGGATCTCATGGCAGGCTTTGTTCTCTGGATGGTGTGGAAAGAACGAAACCGAAGAATTTTCCAGAACAAAAATAAAAATTCGGAAAAAATATGGAAAAGGGTTGTTAATCTTACCAGAGAAACTATATTGGTCGGAAGATGGGATATGGAGGACTGGAAGGCGGAGCAGGGGGAGGAGCAAATCCTCAAAAATCTAAACTTAAAATATGAAATGGTCCATAACAAACAGCCGAAGAGGATTAATGCAAGGTATCAGAGCCAGAACAAGTTCGTTTACCCCAAAGACAATTTCATAAAATTAAACTTCGACGGGGCGTCGAAAGGGAATCCAGGTAATGCTGGATTCGGAGGAATCTTCCGCGATAACCAGAAAAATACTAGGTGGATTTATGCAGAGTGGGGTGGAGAGATGACAAATAACGAGCCTGAATTGTGGGCAGTCCACCAAGGGCTGCAAATTGCGATCCGCAATGGCTATAGGAATTTGGAGATTGAGGGGGATTCCCAGATGGCGATCGAAATCTTGAAAAAGCTGAACAATGGGAAGAATTGGGAACAGGTCACCAGCAACTAGCGAACGGCTGGTATCGTCCAGGAAATAGCGGAATTGCTGAAAGGAGTGGAATACAAGATCTTCACTCATGTGAAAAGGAATGGGAATCGAGCGGCGGATTTTCTCGCGAACTGGGGTTGCAAAGGCCGAGATGGCAAGGTTGACAGACAGTGGAGGACGGTACGACCCGACGGGGAATGGGAGGAGCTAGACCACATAATCAATAATGACCATGACCAGGCCTCGATGGAAAATCATGAATAGGTTACACACGCGAATCGCAACATTCGTGCGACAGACTGGGGATATGGAGAAGCTAACTCAGGCATTTAATAATTGTCAGAAATGGCCGGGGGGGGATATCATAGATCACCATGCGGGATTAAATCTGGAATGTGCGAAAACGGTGAGGAAAAATCTACCTTATAACACTCCAATCATAGTTAAGAATCGGCGGAGAGGAAGAAAGGACATGACAGCGGCCATAAATGGAAATCAAAACAACAAGACAGCTGATAGGAAATGCGAAGGCAGAAATAACAGATGGCAAAGCAAGGATGAACGGACAGGTAGGAGGAGCGGGACAGGAAGTTCTTTAAAAGCTTGCATGCAAGGGACTCAGCATCGGAAGAAAACATTTGATGCCCACAGAGCGATAGGAAGCGTAGGAGCGACGAGAAATTCCAAAGCGAAGCGTAACCGATCCTCAGCGAGCTATACTATAGAGACCAGGAAGAGAGCCAGGCTGGCTGAAGAAATGGAGGCGGAGCGCGGCAGAGAGAAAGACAGGAAAGGTAAAGAGGTGATGAAAGAAGAGCAAGTGGAAGAGATTTACGAGATTCTTGACGACTCTGAGGAGGATGAAGACAGGATGCAGAGCAGAACCGCAGATGAATGGGAACAACATTCTATCGGCGTAAATCAGCGGAGTCGGCGTGGAAGAAGGGTGACATAGAGGGCGACAGCCGAGGAATAGGCAGACGGACAGCGAGCCAGAACCCAGTAATTGGAGAGGCAGCGGGGCGAACAGAGCCCGAGGAGTCAGGGGAGGAGGACGTGAACAGAGCAGGGGTCAAGGCAGAAGGGCTAGACAGACAACGGAGCAGAAAATCCAACAAGCTGAGAGGGCCTACTCTCAGAACACCTGCCCCAGAATTAGGAGGATTATTCAAAACATGGAAGAGGAAGCCCTCTAAGCCCAGTCTGACACTGAGATGGAAGACTGGGAATTTCTGATCCATGATCCTAGCAATACTAGAGGCAGAATGTCCCTGTTTAAACAGTCTTTACATATCTTCTGGGTTATGAAAAGGCTATTGGCTAAGGCCTTGGAGCAGGCAGCTACTGAAATGGCAGAATTGGCGCAGGGAGTCCCAAATTTAAGGAGGGAGCTTCGCATTATCCAGATTACCTTGGAGATGCAGGAGAAAAAGCTGGATGAGATCCAGCAGATGCTAAAAGAGGGACAGCAGCAGGGCAACAAGGAGATTTCTCAGAGTCCAGGGGCAGCAGCTGAGTAATTACCGTTTTGTTTTCCTTTTTTGATGAATTTGAATAATATAGATAGAGTAGACAAGTTTCAAAGTTTAGTGGTAGATAGCAGTCATATGTATATCAGCAGAATCAGAACATGGAAAGACTGTCTAGTATATTTAGCATGGACAAACAGACTTTGGTACTTTTATTTTTGGCCGGCGGTTAAAAACTTTAGGTGGATGCCCCACTCGGTTTCCCCAAGTGGGCGTGTGGCTGGCTCCACCAATTCTGAGGTACAATTTTGATTTGAAGAAATAGAAAGAAAAGAGTAACACCTTTGCCTACAAAAAAAAAGAACCCATCGCCCCTTATAACCGAAGCAGAATACACTCTTATTCACTTGATATTATTTCTAAAACTAATATATTCTAAAAAGAACAAAAAGGCAAACGTAACTTAGAAACTTCATTCAAATATCCAATGATCCTATAAGCGATGGAGTTGTCGCTTTCCTTCTCTTATTCCTCTTTCATCTTTTCTTGCCCGACTCAATTGCTGGATGTTACCTTTGCATTTTGCTTCCCTGTCTCTCAGAGTCAGATAGTTGTTGCCCACCAAATTTGGACGTTGGGCCTGGAAGAGGAAGTCACTAGCCCTAGAGGGCTCTTTTGCAGCTGCAACTAGGGCTTTTCTTGAGCAAATATTTTTTGAAGTTGATTTGCACGGGGATTTTCAAAGTTGAAGTCATTTTTTGGGCATTTGCAGCATTTTGAGGCTATATTGGCCTAGCCGCAAGGGCTAGAGGCCATCTCAAACCTACTTGTTGGGGTTAAAGGGCTAAAAACCCTAGCCGCAACCATTTTAGGCCTCTCCAAGAGGGTAGCGCAGCCCTAGAAGGCCTCAATTTCAATTCTCACGAGGGATTTCAAGGCTAATTTCTTGTTTTGCAAGCTTAAGACAATTTTTGGCAAGGGTTTGTTGTGATTCTCCATTATAGTTTTGTCATCTAGTGAGCTAATCTTGGTTTTGCGGGCTTATTGTCCATCAAGTAAGAATTTCAAGGGCCAAAAGTTATTTGATTTATTATTCCAGCTCTTGGAGGCCTAGCCACTAGCCACAAGGGTTTCTATGCCTTCCAAGCCTAGCAGCAACCCTAAAGGGCCTCTAAACGCTAGCCATTTGCATAATTTGTCATTCAAATTAATTTTTGAGGCTAATCCTTGTGCTTTCAGGAATACTTTGCGTGTTAAAGGCCTCACTTCACCATTTTTGAAGTCATTTGCCCTAGCCGCTAGCCTAGGAGGCTCATCTTGTCTTGGTCGTGGGGTTTTTGGTTTTCAGTCTATCATATTTCAGACTTACATTTGTGGTTGCAGGTGTTGGGAATCTCACAAAGTGCACTCAATGCCAAAACTAGCCTCATTGGTGCCTTGACTAGTTGAATCACTACTCCAAGGCCTAGAGGCCTTAAGGGTTTGGTTTCTTCCTTATCTTCTATTTCACTTGCTGCATAAATCAGATCTGAACATTAAGATTTCAGTGGCATATAAATCAAATCATAAGTCTAATCAACTAAATAACAAGCATACAACTCATATAAGACATCAGGCATTTATTATAAGGGTGTAATTCATCAATCTAGTTGATTTATGTTGGTTGTCCTATGCATCTCTAAAGTTTTATTCATATTGCAAAAGTCTGATCTGAATTTGCAGCAGTCTAATATAATTGCTATAGCAGTGTAATTGTTGTCATCTTGCTCTTAAAAACTCATCTAAGTAAGCCTAATATACTAAAGAATCATCATCTTGATTGAAGGGCTAAATAAACATTGAATTGGTTGAGTTACAAGAAGAGTTTTGGAACTGATCTAACATTAATAGCTTGCTGGTCTGATTTGATTAAGTCTGGTGTATTTTTGAAGTGATAGCATTGCGGGAAATCTATCGGTGAATTGGTCACCTAAGTCTTGCCTTGGCTTTTTTCTTATTGCATTTTCATTGCATCATTGCATTGTGCATTTAGCATTCATTGTTAATCATTGTTAGCAACCTCTAAAAAGAATTATTACTTCACTGATTTTTTATTTGGCAGCGCTTAACTAGCATATGTGATATTGACGTCTTTTCAATTAACAGGAATGTAGCTTGACCGAAAGCTAGGGTTTGCAAGAAACATGTTCAACCTGTGATCACAATACCAAACTCTGGGGGAGGACAGCACCAGGGGTGCAAAACTTCGCAGAAGAGGGCAGGTTTTGACCCAACAAATGAAAAGCACGGGGACCAATGGGACCCCATCTTACAAACAAACAATGATGCAAAAAGATAAAGCCCCACTGGACGAGGTGCAGATCTCAGGATCTGAGAAGACAGGAAAGGAGGAACTAAGCAAAAAAGGGAAACTAAGCAAGGAGCCTAGGAATACCCAGAGGCGAAAAGAAACCAATAACAGCAACAGTACAGTAGGCAGAGACAAGAAAAACCCTTTTCCATAACAGATACCACAAGAGAAGGAGACTGCGGACAAGATAACATGAAACACTGAACATCTGCACCAGTTTGGAACAAATCAGGAAGGAACAGCCACGGGAGCCAGAAAGCAGGAGAACCAGGGGCATTGCAAGCCTAAAACCTAAGAAAACCTGCCAATAATAATCTTTGACCCGGAACTACAGGTTTACCGAAATCATATGGTAGAACACGCAGTGATCTGCAAGTTTACGGGTTTTTGGCCAACAGAACGAGCCCTATGCTTGTGGATCAAGCAACAATGGAAGCCAAAAGGGGATGTGAGGCTTCACCTGGGAGCCAAAGACTTTTTCACGGTGGTTTTCACAAATCTGGATGACAAGGATCGCATCTTTGACGGAGGACCATATTTTTTTGCCTCAGCAAGACTATACATGAGACCATGGAAGCCCAACTTTGCGCCAGAACAGGAAACATTCAAACAGGTACCTGTCTGGATTCGCCTGTTCTCTCTCCCGATTGACTATTGGAGACATGCGGTGCTGGAACATGTAGGCAATAAGTTAGGTACCTTCATCAAAGCTTCGGAGGCAACACTACAAAAGAGGTATACCTCCTGTGCTAGAATCTGTGTCGAGATGGATGTTTTAGGGGCTTTGCATGAGGGTCTGTGGTTGGAATACAAGGATGAAGTTTACTTTCAAGCTATAGACTATGAGCAGATCCCATTTCGCTGTAGGAAATGCCATGAACATGGGCACCTGTTTAGGGAATGCCCAATGAACAAAACAATGGAAAAAACCCAAGGATAATACAAGGAAAAATAAGGAAGCTTTCACCCGACCTCCTTGTAGACAAAGAGCCAACAGGAGACAGCAACATAAAGCAAGCACATCCATCAAAAGTACAAGCAACGCCTTTGAGGTGTTGGAATCAGAAACAGAAGCAGAGGAGGCCAATCAAGGGCAAGATCCACTGCGGGTTAGCCAAACCATTACGACACAGAGGACACAAGATCCCGGTCCCATCCCTTCAAATAACATACCACATTTTCCAATACTAACAGAAGAACTGGAAGAAGACTCAAAAATGATAACCAACGAATTGGGTATAGAGGACATGGATCTTAGCGACATTCTAGAACAAGAAGGTATGGATCTACTGAACATGGTAGAGCAATGGAAGAAGAAAGGCATAGAACACATACCTGAGGAAGAGGTGAACAGAGTAAACTCATTATTCCTAGCAAGACAAAAAGCAAAAATGGATATGCAGAAAAGAAGCTTTGGAGCAACAAAAGGACTGGGTGTGAAAGCTCAAGGACTGCATCAAACCACCACCAATCCCAAGCACCAGGAAAAACGAGGTAGAAGGACAAACAATGAGGCACTCCAAGAGCTCAGCCAAATGCTCCTTAACTCAAGTAAGATGAAAGCCCTTGAGGCTTTCACACTTACCTCCTAAAAATCTGTAAATTATGAAAATACTTTCATGGAATGCCAGAGGGCTAAACAGCCAAAAGAAACGGCAATTATTAAGGAAAAAAGTCATAAATGAACAACCTGATATGACCTTTTTGCAAGAAACAAAATATTCTAGCCAGATAATGAAAGTTATAAGTAATAAAGTTCGCAAAAGAATGGAATGCATAGAGGTAGAAAGGATTGGAATGGAGGGTGGCTTAGCCACTCTCTGGAATCCTCAGCTCCTGCATCTTATTTCTGCAGAGGCATCTAGATCGTCCATTTCCATAGAAATCCAAATCATCGGAAATTCAGACACTTATCTCTGCACTAATGTGTACAACCCTCAGAAACTAGAGGAAAAACTGACAATGCTTAGAAGTCTCTCCAACCTGCAACATAGATATCCCCTAGCAAAAACGATTTATGGGGAGATTTTAATATGATCACTTCGCTCACAGAAAAGAAAGGAGGCATCAGGATGCTCAATCGGGATGCAGAAGCTTTCAATAATTTTATCAAAATAGCGAAGCTTGTAGACATCATCCCCAAGAGCGGAGCATATACCTGGAACAACAAAAGGGGAGGCGATAGGCAAATTGCCTCTAGACTTGACAGGTTCTTAGTAACAGAAAACATTCTTCTTGAAGGGACCACAGTGGATTCTGATATTCTACCAAGTGGAGGTTCTGATCATTGCCCTATAACTATGAACACAGCCATCCTCAGCACCCCGAGGAACAAACCCTTCATATTTGAGAAGTTTTGGCTCAGCCATCCGAAGTTCATCTCAAAAATAAAACAATGGTGAAATGAGCCGCTAGAAACAAGGGGAACCAAGATGTACAAACTCCAAGCCAAACTCAAACATATCAAAACCAGGTTAAAGTCATGGAACCAAGAGGTCTTCAACAACAAATTCAAAGATAAGAAGCTATTAGAGGATCAGTTAAAACAGATTCATAAGGAGTGGCTCCAGGGGGATATCAACCAGGAAGCAATGAACACAGAATAGATACTCATGCAGAAGTGGCAGGCCAGATGCCACCGAGAGGAAACCTTGTGGAAGCAAAAATCCCGAATCCAATGGCTCAAAGAAGGAGAGAAGAATACAAATTCTTCCATCGGTCGGCCATTAACCACAGATGTACAAATAAAATCATTAGGATGAAGAATGAACAGGGTATCTCTTTACAAACCCGTCAAGACATCTCAACCCTCCTCATAAATCATTTCGGCCAGATCGCTTTGGAGTCGAACATCAACAGAGAGGAAGCTATAAGAATATAATGACCTCCATTCCCAGGCTAATTATAGAAGATCAAAACAAATCTTTGAATCCCCCGATCACCATGGAAGAAGTGGAAGAAGCAGTGCGAGATATGCCCAATGGAAAGGCTCCAGGACCAGATGGCTTTACCATCAATTTTTATAAAGCCTGTTGGGAGATAATCAGTGTGGAAGTTTGGGAGGCAGTGGAAGATTCCCAGCAATCCTCGTCCATCCTCAAATCCCTCAACTCAACCTTCATAACCCTTATACCAAAAGAAGAGGAAGCAAACACACCCTCGAAGTTTCGCCTGATTGCATTGTGCAATGTTCTTTACAAGATTATCTCTAAAGTCATAGCCAACACGCTGAAGCCAATTCTTCCTGGGATAATATCGGAAGAGCAATCGGGCTATGTGGAGGGACGACAAATAATGGATAATATACTGCTAGCTCAAGAGATGATTCATACTCTTCAATCTCAGAAAAAAGCTGGCATGCTCATGTAGCTGGACCTTTCAAAAGCCTATGATAAAGTCAGTTGGAGCTAATTGGAGGCCATACTGGAGGCCCTTGGTTTTGCTAAGCGCTGGATAAAATGGATTCTAGCCCTAATCAAGTCTACCAGATTCTCCATCCTGGTAAACGGAGCTCCCACAGCCCTCGTTCGCTCCCACCAGAGGCATTCATCAAGGGGATCCCTTATCCCCCTTTCTGTTTGTTATATTAATGGAAGGTCTAAGCCGTATTATCAAAAGTACAAAAGAGGCAAGCTTAATTCAGGGCCTCCAACCCCTGCCCTCCTGCCCTGCTACCACCCACTAGCAGTTTGTTGATGATACTATGCTTCATGGCACCCCCACGATTCGAGAGGCTCAAGGCTTCAAAGCCATTCTCAAGCGTTTCAACAAAGCCTCAGGTATGGACCTAAATCTCACTAAATCCTCCATTTTCTTTTTCAACACTCACCTCGCAGTCCCAAAAAATCTCTCCAGAATCCTCGAGTTCAAGAGGCATAACCTTCCTTCCAGATACCTAGGAATTCCTCTCACTGACAAACCATGGCAAAAGAGTCATTGGGAGAAAATGCTATCCAATTTGGAGAAAAGCAATAAGCATTGGACCCATAGAGCCCTTAACTTTGCAGGCCGCCTTGTCCTCACTAAAGTTGTCCTTCAGGCCATCCCCCAGTACATGTTCTCCACTCTCCCGGCCCCTAAAGGAGTTCTTCAAAAAACAGGACTCATCCAAAAAGCCTTCCTTTGGTCGGGAAACTCTGACAAGCATAAATGATCCTTAGTGGCTTGGGAGAAAATATGCAAACCCAAGCTCCTAGGTGGGTTAGGCCTACAAGACCCATACACCATTAACAGAACCTGTGGAGCCAAGCTATGATGGCGGTGGGTGAAGGAACCGAACACCCCCTGGGCCAAACATTGGAAAGCCAAGTATGCGGACAATTGTAGGCCTCAAAATCTGATTAGAATCCAGGAACCTCCAAGAGGCTCCCCAATCTGGAACTTAGCAAGAGCCAATCGAAGCATAATACAAGAGCATAGTTTTTGGGAAGTTCGTAATGGACAAACTGCTCTTTTTTGGGAGGATGCCTGGCAGCAATTGCCCAAACTTGAATGCCCTAATTATCTCATAATACAAAGAAGACACCAAGAACAAGGAAAGCTAATAGTGGATCATTACTGGAGACCTGACACAACGAACCAGCCATGGAAACAATGAATCTTCAATGACACCCTTCAATAAGCAGAAATGGATAACAACCTAATGTCTCTACAAACAAATCTTGTTAAAAGGAAAATCTACAGAGCTCAGGATGCAGATCAACTACGATGGGGCAAGCTCGAAGGGGAAACCTCCACACTAAAAGAGGCAAGATCTTACATAGAAGAAAGGGAGCAAGAAGAAAAACTCAATTGGCACAACAAGGTCTGAGACGTAGATCTATGGCCAAAGATAAAAACCTTTCTGTGGCTCCCGATGCACCGTAGAACCCTCACCTGGGAAAACCTACGAAAAAAAGGATTCATAGGCCCCTCACGCTGCCCCCTCTGTGAAAATGAGGAATCAATGAATCACCTCCTTAATGAATGTGAATGGACCAACAAACTGTGGAATTGGATGGAGACAATCTTTAAGAGCACAGACAGGAACATAAATTCAATACAGGAAAGCATAGCAAATTGGAGAATCAATTATTCCCAGTCTCAAATAGTTAACACTTTAAGGAAATTAACCCCTAGTTTCTTAGTTTGGTCAGCGTCGAAAGAACGAACAGAAGAGTTTTTCAAAACGAAGCCAGATCTATAGAGATTATTAAAACTAATATCCTACAAAACATGAGGGAAACGGCTCTTACCAGGTGTAAAGCTGAAGAGGATACTGAACCATCTGTTACTGACATACAAATTATGCAAGTGTTTGGAATAGCTGCAAGTACTACATCAATTTCGTCTGCGCAGTGGCCTCAACAAGCCCCCTCCATAACCTCTTGGCAACACCCGCAACCAGGTTTTCACAAACTAAACTTTGATGGGGCCTCTCGGGGCAACCCTGGCCCTGCAGGCCTAGGAGGTGTCCTCGTAACCACAAAGGTGAAATTCTACATATCTTCAGTCAATCTATGGGAGAGGCTACCAATAATGAAATGGAATTCGCAGCATTAAAGCAAGTACTCCGAATACTAATTCGCTTGGGAATAGGGGCTACTGTTGTAGAAGGGGATTCACTACTGGCAATTAATGCAGCAAGGAAATTACAGAAGGGATCGAGACCTGGAAAAGTTACGAAGCACTGGAAGTTGGCCAAAGTTACAGAGCTCATTGTAGAGCACCTTTCAATCCTCGACGGAGTCATTGTGCAGGCAGTGAGACGGACTGCCAATGCGATGGCGGACTGCCTAGCGAACTACGGGGTCAATCATCAAAATACCTACCCGGACACATGTTGGCATGATGTAACATGCGAAGAGCTTCGGGCCAAGTGTTTACAACTTTCAAGGCACAACATTCTGAACAGGGGAGAGGGGTTAAGCAGTACCATGGTACCATTCATCAATAATGAATGAGGACAGCCATTAATGTTCATTCCCCGGGTCATTATGCCCCAAATTGGAATTGTAAGGGGAGGTACCATCACTCACATCGGAAGGGGAGGGAAATCTCGCAGAAGAATGAACGTCAAAGTATGCAAAGCGCAGCTGAGGAAACGTGGCCCATGACCAGCAGCTACAAGCGTGGCAACTTAGTGGCTTCGAATCGGAATCATGGGAAGGCATTCAAAAATCTAAAAGGGAGTAATTATGTCAGAAACCACAAATCTACGAAGGCTTCGCTGAAGATTGTGATCCATCACATTCAACCCTCAATTATAATTACGATGATCCACCAAAGGGCTCAAACATATCATTCCCATCGCCCAATTCTAAGCCCTTTGCGCTCTGTCTGGTTTCCCAAAGCTTGTTTAACTCCCACTGATACCTGCAATAGCACCATGACAAACGAAGTTGTAATGCTTCCACTAACAGAGAACTGAAAAAAGCCCGGGAGGCCTATGAAACTTCGGTCTCTGCTAAGGGGAAAAAGAAAATTGAGGAAATAGAAGCAGAGGTCAATGAGGAATAGGAGAGGCTAAACATGCACACAATGGAGGAGGAGATCGAGTGGATCTCGAACCCAGGAACTCTGGCTACCAAAGCCACTTAATTCATGAGAACCCAAAGTGAAGTCTAGCGCATGAAAACCATACTTGCCAAAGCTCTTAGTATGCAAGAAGCAGCGATGAAAGACGCATACTATGCCACATCGCTCGCCTCAGCCAAGAACTCTGCAAGGCTGGATTCACTGGAAGTCTGTATGAAGTCTTTAACAAAGGAACTCAAGATGCTGTTTGAAAATCTGGGAGCCTTCATTAGGCTCTTTAAGCTCTCTATCCGACAAGGGATGAACATTGTGGTTGATGTTCCGACGGAGGACAACGACACCCACATGGTAAAGCGCCATAAATCCTAGAGGATTCCAAAGCCAGAACCTGACAATGTAGCAGCCGGCCCAAGTGCTACCAGTAAGGATTACGTGGAATTGGATTTGTAATTGCTTCATCGCTCTCTGCTCTTCGCCAGCCATCCTTTGTTGGCTTCTTTTTGAATGTCTAAATCTGTCTTGAGTCCATGGGCTTTCCTAGACCCTCTATGGTTTTGCTTCCTATGTCAGGCAACCCTGCATGGTTAGCCTCTTCTACATTTCGGAATAACTGTGAAAGGATAGTTTGTTTAGCTTGTTAGTATCAATGATAGGCTCTATTCTTAATTCGCAGGCCTAGCTCCTGCTAGCTCTGAGTGTAGCCATTTTGGTCGATCAAGCTTGATGCTCGATATTCTGTCTGGTTATACAGACCTTTTGTATCTTATGTAATTTTGTGATATAATATACATCTACTGATTTACAAAAAAAATATGTGATATCGACGTAAGAGAAATCTAATAAGTTGTTGAAGTAATTAGAAATTGCTAATTGTGTCTCATTCGTATTGCTTCTCTTGCTTGAGATAGCCTTTCAAATTTCCCTTCTTAAGTGCTTCATTTAATTTCTCTTGTAATCTTTTGTTAAACATCATCATGAGCATCTTGTTTTCAAATGATATAATCTTGTTGGAGCACTTAATTCACTTAATAATCTCATTGGAGCTATCACTCACATCTTGCATTTCATCCTAGGACTAGAAGTGCATTTATAAAATTTACCTCTAGGTATAAGCTTGGTTGTAACAAAGTAGGACCACCTTCTTCAAACAATTTGAGGGCTCTAGACCCTCATTCGCAGTTAACATGGGTGACCTTGCAGTTCTTTTGTGGGCAATCCCTTGTAGGAACGGAGGCACCTAGGTGATTAGAACTCCACGGAAGGCATTGTTAATGTGGCCTTTGTTGAGAAATATAAGGGCAGCAAGTTAGGTGATTTCTCTTACTTTGATAACTACTTGTGATGTCCTTTTACTTATCTTGATTAGATTATTCTTCAACTTGAATATTATTGTGTTCTTATCATCAAATAGCTACCAAACCATACAGAACAATGAGATAAGAGGACACAAGATATAGGCGATCAGCCAGGGCCAAAACCTCTCCAATTGAGAGGAGAACCCACCACAATTCTTCTCTTCTTATCGAACTTCAATTGACAAATTCCAAGACCTATGACCCTTGACCAAGACCCTCCAAGACCAAGTCAAATCTTTGCTTTTGATCTGCACTTCTTTCACAAAGTCAATGCTAGTCAAATTGACTGCAACAATCCAGATTTCGGCTTCTCTTCAATTTTTGGCCTCTATCACAGGTCTACAATTTCGGCTTGCCTGTAATCTCTATGATTCCACACGTGTGGACTGATTAGGGCAGATTTGCAGGACTTCTCTTCTTCGCTGGAGATGATCTTCCCTCCTTGACAACTCGGCTTGGCAAACTGATCTTAGACACCTTATTTTTTGACCTCTTGAAGTGACTGCAATTTTAATCTTCGCAGCTACAGAAAGTAGCCCTAATTGTCTTGCACGTGTGAGGTGAATGACCCAAAAACAATCCTTATAACCTTCCTTTCCTTCTCTCTCATTTGCTGGACTTACTCGGACTTCTTGAGCTTCAGAACGAACTTGATTGATGCCGTCACAAATGAGGTTGAGCTCTCTATTTATAGGCTTCATGTCACTACTTGTGGGCCGACTTGACACTGTCGCTAGCCCGACTTGTCACTATGTGGTAGGCCGACTTGTTGCTTGCATCTTGACAAGGTCTTGGAGAGTCCTTTGACTCTATTTTGACTCAAATAATTTTCTTTACAATATGTGACATGCCCAAGAAGGGTCTTTCATACATGACAATGACTTTCTTGACTTGTAGACTAAATGACAAGCCCTGGAAGCTCGCAATGGGAGCTTGACCTATAAAATAAATTTCCTTTAGCATGAAACCCATGCCTCAAAGATAACAATAATAAATTTATTTTTCTCATTACATCAAATACATAAAATCATGATTACATATGTCATTATGAAGACCGAATCTGGTTACATATTTCAACAGCCTTAGCCTCCTTCCTTTGGACTTCTCTCTACAACTTGCGTTCGAGACTAGTTCCAAAATAATTAAGAAGAAGAACAAATCTAGATTCAGCATATAATTAAAAATAACCAAGCTTTTGCATCTCACATAGAAATAGGTCCTGCACTTCATATAGGATAGATTTGCATATTGTAGCAACTATTCATCTGGTGACTTGGAATTATAATTCAAATTGTGCAAGTAATCAAACTTAAAGACATTGGTCTCTAACTAACAATCTTAATAAATCTAATCAAGTGGTTCTTAATAATCATACTTGCCTATTTGTATCAACTAAGTTACTAGGCCATTCAGCTGTGTGTCCTTTACTTGTTGGTTTCCAACAAGTAGTTCATCTCTTCATCCATAGGGACTATCCCTCTTAATCTGCAATTAGGAGACAACTTAAACGAAGAGGGAAGGGATCAGAGTGATAGCCCCTACCCTGAGCATTGTCGCAATCTAGTGTACAATTTGAGTGACAACGGACCCCTTATAGGCCAACCCTTATTACATATATATTTACCCCATCACATATACATTTACCATATATACCCCACTTAAGGTATATCATACCCCCCTTCTATAAGCTTTATCCTCAAAGCTTCGCAATTGAGGGTTTACATGTGATGAAACCAAGCAATGGGGTTTCCTTGTATGTCTATTTTCTTGTTGCCACTAATGATGATCCATTTAACCAAACTCAATTATTTTCAGTCCTAATCCTTGATAGTTGATTGTTGCATAATTTAATTCATTTAATTTCATGTGTCGTCATTGTAACTTCTCCAATTTGTTGTAGTTGTTGATCTCTAAGTGTCATATCGAACAATGGGCATTCAATGTCCTATTCCATGAATATTATTGATTACTCTGTCTTCTTTCTTGGTAGCACTAATATCAATCTTCTTCTCCTTCTTGCCAACCTTCTTGGTAATAACTGTGTTGATATGGTTCCAACTTTATTGGGCTTACTTTATTTTGCACACCCATATCATCAGTATTTTTGCCAAAGACAATGAAATGTCGTATCCTCTGTGCTTGGTCTTTGATTGTTGTGGCCTTTAGGATAATACCATCATATTTTACATGTACATTCTCAAGATGGTGCTCAATTTCAACTATTTTCTAATGACCTTAAATCTTGTTTGCCTTCGTTTAAAGCACCAATGTGATGTCATCCATTAGATTCTAACACCCTTCATTAATTCTAGATTGCACTTATAATGTTACCCAGTCAGTATTTAGGGCTTCTACAACCTTCTTGCAAATTTCCTCTTCAAATTTTTGGTAGTATTCCCTTCAACTATTTTGTTAGTATCTCCATCCTTGTTCTTAGCTTCAAAATCTTGTAGATGCTTTTTCATATTCTTGACATCATTAAGAAGGTCTTTGTCAAGCTAATGGATCACTTGAGGAGAACCCAAACGAGATCCTTTCTATAATTAGTGAGAATTTTCATAATATATTTTCTTCTTGCCCTTTGTCAAATTTGATTGTGGCTGCTAAGGATACTTGCTTACTTGCTATAGAATGGTTCCTCATCAAGTATCAATTAGCGATCGAGATAGATTATAGGAGTAGTATTTTAAGGAAGGGTTCTTTGTTTCCCTTTTGTCAATGCAAAATGAGAAATCCCTAAATTCTACAAGGTGATGTGGGACACGGATAGGGATGACTTTCATCATTTAGGTCATGGGGTCTTCTCTTCAAGGAGACTTTCAAGATCACTTAAGGTCTGATCAGGCTTATTCTGAAGAATACTACCAGAGACTTTATTGTTGGGTGGAATCAAATAACTTTATTAAGCATTACTTCTAAAATTACGGCCAAGGTACTGTCTACAAGAATTCATGATGTGACCGAGAAAGTTGTCTGTTGGGAGTAGACAAAATTTGTTCAAGGGAAAATTTTTGGATAAAGTTTCATCAACTTGGGAGGCTATGGAGTGGGCCAAGGATTCTAGGCAACAAGCCCTCTTCCTGAAAATTGGCTTTGGAAAAGCTTATGATCGTATTAATTAGATGTTTATGACAGACATGTTGACTTGTCTTGGTTTTGGCCAGCGATGTGTTAGCATGATTAACACCTTGTCCTCGTGTGCTTTAGCCTTTATTTTGGTGAGCAACACTCTGTCTCGCCACATTCATTTACATGGGCCTATCAAGTAAGGATGTCCATAAGCCCCTTGTCTTTATGTGTTAATCGTTGATGCCCTTGGCTATATGTTGGATACAACCCCTACACAAGGTTAACTTAGAGGCATTTATCTACCAAGAGAGGGTGAAGGAGGTGTGATGGAAATGAGGATCTCTGATAAGACCCTTTTTCCCCTACTACTTTCAGTGGTGAAAGATTCCACCCTGGTTAGCCTTTTAATCTTTATCTTTTGTTATTTGTCTAGCAAATTGTGGGATCTGATTATGTTTGGTATTGCAATAACTCAGAGTTATTTCCAGTTGAAAGTGACGCTAACAAATTGAAGTTTTGGCACAGTGTAACAATTTGGAGCATCTCTAGCTTGAATTGGAAGATTAACTGATTATTTAATCCGCATATCTCTCCTAGAGAAAATTCGATGGAAAACTTCCGCAACTAAAAGGCCGAGCTACAAGGCTACAGCCATAGGGCCAAGCCACAAGGATGAATTTTTGGTTGTAGCTGCGAGTACAGTAAGCCTCATACTATAGTCAACCCTATTGAAGTTGCAAGCCACCAAGGAGCTACTAGTTATTGGATAGGGCATATCAAGAACGGAAACTAGATGTCTGAAGCTGTGAGTACCTCTGGCAGACAGTCGAGTCTATTGTGACCCTCTTTTGAGGCCAGTGAGCTTACAAAGTAGTCCAAGTTTTGTTTATATAATTAGAGAAATTAGCTATCACAGTACTCAGCACAATTTGATTTCTTTTGTGTGGACAACAGTATTACTGGACTATAGATAATTTGGTTATTGGACAGTTGGTCCTGATGTTATTAAAACTAGACTGGTCATCGAACCAATAGACCCCCCTGACCAGGAATCGGTCAGAACCAAACCAAAACTGGTAAAACAAACCGACCAAAAACCCAGTCAACCAAAAACACAAAATATTCAAATTTTAAAGAAAACCACATATATTCATGTGCATCCATATGAATCCAAACCATTTATACACAAATAAGCAAAAGTTCTCATTTATAGAGCATGTGAGGGTGCACATAACCAAAATAACATCGAGTGCAACCCATCTTTGAAACAAAAATACATCAGAAAAACAAGCCCTAGATGGCCTCTAACATCAAAAAAAAATCATGCTACAACAAATACCTACATATCATCAAAATATTTTCCTACATTGGAATCTTCATCATCAATAACACCCTCTATGCATTAAAATAAGATAGAAATGGTGAGCATGTCAACTCAAGATTTTATTTGAGTGATGGGTACATTTTTAGAAGGATCATGATAGAGGAGTTCAACAATCAATGCCACTAACATCAAGGTACATAGAGGGATTGGTGCTCTTGATTCAATGTCAGTTCGATACCCTCACACATGACAAAAACTAATGGAAACATTGCAATTCCCCCCAATCCTGAAATCTTGAAAAACTGTTAAGTCTGCTGGATTTTGAGTGAGATCTAAAATTCTACTTTCTCCATATGAAATCCAATGAGGTCGGAACCACTCTCAAACATACTAAGTCATTTCATGGTAATGTTAAAAATTTAAGTAAAAGTGACATTCTCCTTTATCTTTCATTTTGACATTCTTATTTATCTTTCATTTTTATCCTTTTACTTTAAGAATTTAACATTACCATGAATTGCATAGGAATAGTAGGGCCATGGGCTTGAATATTAGGCACCTATTGTGGTCTAGTGCCTAGCTAAAACAAAAAATAAAAGGAAGAAAGCAAAATAGGCCCCGCTTGTTGTGTTCTCTGTGACTGTACCGAATCAGCCAATTTAGTGAAAATGGTCAATTCGGTATCCATTACTAAACTGGTTGGTTGGGTATTGAACCGACCACTTTCGTACTAAACCAGCCAAAAACGGTTCAAGTCATCGGCGAAACTGGTTTTTGCCTCAAAACAGTCAGACCAGCCAGTTCAAACCGATCCTGATGACATTGGATAGGGCTAAGAAAAGCATTGGAAGGAGGAAGTATTGAAGAAGCCTTTAGGTCCCAAGATACAAAAAAGGACACAAAGAATATGAGAGCTCTACTGCTCAATACAGTATAGGTAATTTGGCTCGCTAAAAACCCAAAGCTTTTCAAAGGATGGGAGACTCCACCCCTTAAATCTGTAATTCAATCTCTCAATCCTTTAGAAACATTAGTCAACAACATCAAATTTTGATGAAACTACTTGATCCAAGATATAAAATGTGGTAGAAAAAAGCTTAAAATGACTAATTAGTGATTTTAGCTTTGAGTAAAGGATACATTTTTTCTAGGGCCGTGATAGAGGAGTTCAACAACCAACAAAACTAATATTAGAGTACATAGAGGGCTTGGTGCTCTTGATTAAATGCCAATTTCATACCCCCAAACATGATAGAATCCAATGGAAACACTGTAATCCTACTAATCCTAAGGTCCTAGAAACTATTAAGTCTACTGAATTTTTAATGGGATATGAAATTCTACTCTCTCCATATGAAATCTAATAAGGTTGAAACCACTCTCAAACATCCGAAAACAATTTATGGTACTATTTAAAATTTAAGTGAAATGGTAGAAAAGGAAATATAAAGGAGAATGACAACTTTTACTTTAAGAATATAAAATTACCAGTGATTACTAGCACTTCTTGTCAAACCCAATCAAACGCTTGGTCAAAGATTGTCTGTCTTGAAAACAAGTTGTCTAGATCTATGGCTCTGTCTTCTGCCTTCAACATGTTTTAAGCCATATGAAACATCATTCAAGTTGTACCAAACACGCTTCCATATGTTGTTCTTCATGATACTGCCCCTAAGGCACATTTCCTAAAACTTAGCACCCAAAGTATGACACTAAAATCATCAACAACGTCAATAATAAAGTGACAGAGAATGTTATCACATCAATCCAAGGACTTGCACCTAAAGCCAATTGTTGAATCAACAAAGCTCTTGATGCAAGTAATGCCTTGTGAACTACCTCCATCTCATAATAGATATGCATATGTGATAATTCATAACACATACACACAATAAGGAAAGTGGAATGAAATACCAACATAGGGATATTCCATTGTAGTACTGTAACATAAAAACTATGCTGAAGCGAGAAAGACTGATAGCTTGTAGACTCGAACGTAAAAATACACACAGGTATTTAATAATAATAATTTATTAATATATATAATTGTATAAGATGATGATTTGAATGTTACAATGAGACCCTGCTTTTATACCTCAGCAGGTGACCTTTCGTGAATGGGCATGTCTTTTAGACATGCCTTTTCACCTAACTTAATGACTAATTCCTAATAATATTTCATTATTTTCATATTAATATTTATTTTTTTATTTATTGTTTGAATTATATTTCATAACATAGCTTTTCATCGAAAGCTTGTCTCAAGCTTAATGCTTGGGGTTTGCTCCACTTAGTGTAATGTCACTCGTCATCGTTTCGTCATGTAGCTTATCAAGTACTATTCCTTTGGATTTTTTTTAATAATAATATAATATATATTTTTTTTCTTTTTTTTTTTTAAATAATAGCATTTTTTTTTTTTTTTATAACTCCTATTTTTTTTATTAACTCAATACATAATATAATGAAATGATTAATTAAAAGTAATAACTAAATTTATATTAAGTTAATTATTATATGAACTTATAGACTTGAACGAACTTCGCAACATTTGACCGATTTGGAACCTGAGCAATGTATGGCCAGTTGATATGATCGAACTACAATGTCGGCTGGTCGGATTGGGTGGCAGAGGATGCAGAGGGCAGGGGTGACGGTAGGCCCCGACAGCGGGACTCAGACAGAAGTGCTGACAGGATTGACAGATGACACAGAGGCTAAGGTGAAGTCAAGGGCGGCGACTGAATGTGGGTAGGGTCGACGAGCTGGTGATTGAACGCGGTTGAACGTGGACAACGAAATACATCTTGGATGTTAACCGAGGAGAGTGGACCAAGTTCGTATAGGCAGCGCGTTCGCATCAGTTAACTGAACGATGGAACAACAATAGGGGGTGGGCAAAACGACGTTGGAGAGGTTGGTGGTCAACAGTTTGGAGAGCGAGCTTCAATGGTTCCGCAGGATAGTTTGGCGGATAGTCCGAACCTGCTTCGATGGCGGATAGTCTGAAGCCCAAACTTTGTTGGTCAAACTAGAATTCGTTCCTCTTCTCCTTTATGTCGGCCCTGTCGCTGCAAGGTCCATGCCTGCCTTAGTGAATCAACTGTCATTGTGAGAAATGGTTGCATGCATGATATTTTGAAGAAAATCTCGGTGTCATCAACAGTGAATGAATAGGTAACATTGTGGCCCTCTACAATCGCCATGGCAACGGCCTTTCGGATTCCAACATGGTCATTCGACAGAATCTGGGGCCGAAATACATTGATGAGATGGAAAGAAATATTAATCTGCACTTGAAGAGGATTTGGTCCTGAAATGGACCCCTGCTTTGTTGAAAACATGGAATTCGAAGATGATGCCTAGCTAATTGAACTTTTTGGCTAATTGAACTCGAGCGAGTGCCGGTTGTTGAAAAATGTGCAACAAGAAATGTTAAATTTAGAATGTGCTAAAAATAGACCTGCTAAAAATAGCATGTCTAAAAATAGCAGTTTGGTCAGTGAAGTCATTGGCCACATTGGGTGAGAGGTGAAACTGCTAAAAATAGTAAGTTCTAAAAATAGAATTTCTGGGTCCCTTCCTATTTATAGCAGTCCTTAGTCTATCTATAGGAAGTAAAATTAATTTTGGTCTTAACAATAGTTGGAAATATTAATTAATTAATTCAGTTGAGTTAATTAGTTAAGGAAATTCGAATTTGAAGTCTTTGTGAGCATGCACATGAGTTGTCCCACTGATTGAGGGACTAAGTATGAATTCTATAATGAGAAAATCAATTGACTTAGTTCTAACTAGTCAAGTCCAGTTAGACTATTTTAACAAGTTGTTAGAATTATAAAATATAGTTTGTTAATGCTTGCATGCATGTGACAACTATTATTTTAGATAACTGAGAATTCACTCATGGATAACTGTTGCATGTTAGTTCTGTTAAAGACCCAGTTGAGATCAGAGGTGGGACAGTGTACTATCAAATGCTTGGATATTTCTAGTAAGTATTCCTTGCATGGAGAAGGATCTATTATAGGAGATTAGAGGACTTGTGGCCTATATATTGAGACCTAGGTCGTCCATGATTTTCATCTTTTGATTGAAGATCATCAGGATCTTCTGATTACAGAGAGAGCAGGATAGCTATTGAGCTGATTCTTTTTGTATGTTGTTGAGGATCTACACTTGATTGATAATACAGTGTTGGGGTTTTACGCTAGTGCTTTCTCCAGTGATATATTCTGTGTTATGTGTGATTATTTCTCTTCATCAGTTATGCATGTTTCTATTTGATGTTGCTCATGAATTCGATTATGCTTCAGCTTAATGTTTTGTAGAAGTAGAACAAGTATTATGCTTTATGACATTGCATATATCGGTTTGTTCTACAGGGGAAATTTCTACATGGTATCGAAGCTAGCTGATTTGTAGAAAAAGTTCTACATGGTATCAAAGCTAGTTGATTTGTAGAAAAATTCTACAAAATTCTACATGGTACCAGAGCCCAGGTGATCAAGCAAGAACAATATACTAGCAGGAGAAATTCGAAGTTTATTATTTGAGATATAGATCTCAAGTTCTTATCACATCTATTTTATCAATGGCATTCTATGGTTTGAGGTTTGAGTATGCCCTTGATGGCAGCTCAAACTATATAGCTTGGAAGGATCACATGGAAGCAGTTTTGGAAGATAATGGCCTTAAGGATTTCACTGATCAAGAAATCCCTAAGCCTACTAAGAAGACTGAGAAGGTGGAATGGAGGAAGTGTGTGGCTAGAGCTAGGAGAATTCTCTTGGAGGGAGCGCGAGATCACATTGTCTCGAGCTTCCATGGGAAGGAGACTCCGCATGCAATGTGGAAAACATTGAAAGATTTATATCAGAATAGCAGTGATCAGAGGAAGCTGGCACTGAAGGACAAACTTCAAAAGATCAAGTGTGAAAGGGATGAGACGATCTATATGTATCTGACCAAGCTCATCACATGCAAGGATGAGCTTGCAAGTGTAGGGTTCGTGACATCAGATGAGGGTATGGTGAGTCTAGCACTCCTTGGCCTTCCTAAGAGCTGGCATAGCTACCAGGACTCGATGAATGGAAGGGAGAAACTGCCAGATTGGGAACAACTATGGTCGGATTTGATGCAGGAGGAGATCAAACGAAGCACCAGAGACAGTTCTTCATCCATGCATGATGAGGAGAATTGTGCCCTAGCGAGTAAGGCGAAGAAGGGGAAGGAGAAGGTTTCTCTTTCCGAATCCAGTTCTTCCAACGATGGGAAGAAGGTTGATAAATCGAAAGTACGATGCTTTCGTTGTCATGAGGTGGGTCATTATGATGCAAATTGTCCACGGAGGAAATCCAAGAAGGGATCCGGGGAAAGATCTGAAGGTGAGGCACTTGCTTCACAGTTTGAGTTGGATTTCACACTCTTCGCATGCACGGTTTCATCCTTGACAGTGGAGCTTTTTTCCACATGATCAGCGACAAGAGTTTGTTCAGTACTTTGGAGGAGAAAGATCTTCAGATACTCATAGTGATAGGTAATGATGAGAAGTATAGTGTCTCAGGTGTAGGCACGGTTATTTTTCAGAGGGAGCATGGATCTTGCCTTACCTTGACTGATGTCAAGTATGTACCCGGACTGAAGAGAAACTTGGTGTCGATCGCGATGCTAGAAGACAGAGGCTATGATGTAGTCTTCAGTAAGGGAAAGGTTTTCCTTAGACACATCATCACTAGACAGATGAAGCAAATTGGTTCACGGGTCAAGAACCTATATGCACTTGAGGTACAAGATGCATGCAAAGCCTTGAGGAGAAAGGCAAAGGTTAGATACTTGGTGGTTGAGAGGGAGAGTATATTACCTCTCAACATGCAAAGCCAGAAGAAGTCTCAGACAATTGTGGAGGAGCCACGATTGGTGCAGCAGCTTTAGGAGATTGTGGAGCAGCCACAATAGGGGAAGCTGAGTGGAGATCGAGTAGATAGATCTACTCATGCAGAGACCTCCAGTAAGGGGAAACTTCGAGCCAGGTGGGTTGAAGGATCACATGCAGCCATACCTCCAGGTAGGAGGAGGGGTGATATAGAGTGATCGTCCCAAGGAGGAGGGGCAGGATCCTTGAGGTACCCAACCTCTTGGATGAGACCTTGCTACAGGAGCCCTAATGTGGAGTAGCAGGAATTGACTGATTGGGTAGAGACAGATGCGGATGGAGCGGCAAAGAGAGCGACAGTGCAGGGAATCCCAGGACAGCGTATAACTAGCAGACTGCAGCAATGCGAGAGGCACAAGTGTTTTGCACAGTGCTAGGTGGCACAGAGAGGTGTGCAATGGTGCGAGATGCATGGAGATGTCGCAGTAGCGCAGATGTTAGAGAGGGAGCACTTGTCGGCAGCAGGTAGAGCTTTAGCATCAGAGTATGTTCCTAGCCCAACAGAGTGGTCAGTTGGGAGCGTTTTTGTTCCAAGTGTTGTTGGAGCAAATGGACCGGGTAGATGTGTTGCATGTAGAACATTCTAGAGTTACAGGATCGGGTTCGAGAGGAAGCCTTTCTTGTTGAGAGGGAGCGTTGAAAAATGTGCAACAAGAAATGTTAAATTTAGAATGTGCTAAAAATAGACCTGCTAAAATATAGCATGTCTAAAAATAGAAGCTTGGCTAGTGAGGTCATTGGCCACATTGGGTGAGAGGTGAAACTGCTAAAAATAGAAAGTTCTAACAATAGCATTTCTAGGTCCCTTCCTATTTATAACAGTCCCTAGTCTATCTATAGGAAGTAAAATTAATTTGGTCTTAACAACAGTTGGAAATATTAATTAATTAATTCAATTGAGTTAATTAGTTAAGGAAATTCGAATTTGAAGTCTTTGTGAGCATGCACATGAGTTGTCCCACTAATTGAGGAATTTATCCTTAATTTCATCCACTGATTGAGGGAATAAGTATGACTTCTATAATGAGAAAATCAATTGACTTAGTTCTAACTAGTCAAGTCCAGTTAGACTATTTTAACAAGTTGTTAAAATAATAAAATATAGTTTGTACTGATCCTGCTACAACGCGGCTGTATCGTTTTATGTTATTTTTCTTCTTGGGACAGCGGGCCTATGTCGCTGTAGCAGCGTTTCTATATATCTTTATCATATATCTATACATTATATTATATCTTGTGGCCGTTTTCCTCGTCGTAGGAGGCCACTGTTTCTTTTTGGAACACATGACTAAATTTAATGTTTATGGCGGGGCACTGATCCCTGCACAGTCCACCTTTTAATTGGTGCGGACAGTCTCCATGACCGCGGTGATAATATGTGGTGTTTTGTAATGTCTTAAGCGGAGGATGATCGCAGATCATTCCTAGCTACAGGTTTCCCAGTTTTTGCTTATGGGAAGTGGTTAACAGTATGTGTTGTTGCTCTCTTCAGAGTAGAACACTGATGCTCAAGGGATGTAACTTTTTATCTTCTTAATAAAAAGTTATGCTTTTTTTCGTTGGAAAAAAAAAAATATATAGTTTGTTAATGCTTGCATGCATGTGACAACTATTATTTTAGATAACTGAGAATTCACTCATGAATAACTGTTGCATGTTAGTTTTATTAGAGACCCAGTTGAGATCAGATGTGGGACAATGTACTATCAAATGCTTGGATATTTCTAGTAAGTATTCCTTGCATGGAGAAGGATCTATTATAGGAGATTGGAGGACTTGTGGCCTATATATTGAGACCTAGGTAGTCCATGATTTTCATCTTCTAATTGAATATCATCAGGATCTTTTGATTATAGAGAGAGCAGGATAGTTATTGAGCTTATTCTTTTTGTATGTTGTTGAGGATCTACACTTGATTGATAATACATTGTTGGGGTTTTATGCTGATGCTTTCTCCAGTGATATATTTTGTGTTATGTGTGATTATTTCTCTTGATCAATTATGCATGTTTTTACTTGATGTTGCTCATGAATTCGATTATGCTTCCGCTTAATGTTTTGTAGAAGTAGAACAAGTATTATGCTTTAGGACATTGCATATATCGGTTTGTTCTACAGGTGAAATTTCTACATAGTATCAGAGCTAGCTGATTTGTAGAAAAAGTTTTACGTGGTATCAAAGCTAGTTGATTTGTAGAAAAATTCTACATCGGTGCTTACAGTTTCAACTGAAGGTGGTGGTATTCCTGGATCATTCCTTCCTTGTTCTATGGATTTTACAGTATCTGTTGATTTCAACTGATTTTGAACTCCTACCAAAAGATGGGGATCACATGGTTGAGAAGCATTTGTTGGAGAAGCAAAATGATCCTTGCGTAACTCTTCTCCGCTTTCATAGCCCATGGCTTCAAAGGACTCGTCATTCTTTTTTTGACTCTGCTTCCACAACCATATCAAGATCATCTGTACCAACACCTTCTAGCTTAAACTTGGTGTTGTAACTATTATTTGCCAGATTAAGTTGTGGTAATACACTTTCCTCAACATCATGATTACAATTCTTTAAATCACCATTCCCTGAATCAGAATCATAACTTGCTCCATCCCATTTATGAATTCTAGTACATTCATCATAATCCCGTACTTCCAGTTCAGGGGAATCAGTATCTGGAGGTTGCACTTGGAATTGAACACTTGGTGCACATGGCAATGAATTAATGTTTTCTAGTATTTTGGACCTAATTTTATTCAGCATCTGCTTCGTGTTCTTATTTTCTTGTTCCTCAAAATAGTCTTCGTCCACATCAAGACTAGTTGAAACTTCAGAGATTTCCACCTCTACACTTGGAAATGCAGAAGAAACCTCAGTTTCTGAGTATAGCGTACTAGCAGCCCCGTCACTTTCAGATACATTAGACATGGATTTGTTTTCAGTGTGAAATGCAACAAGAGAAAATGAATTGGTGGATTTAGAGGTGGCTATTGAATTGGGCTCAGAATCAGGAAGAACTACAAAGCTATTCAAATTCTCAAATATGGTAGTGGTTGTGGAATCAGGCAGTGGACTAGATACCACATCTTTGTTGTCAGTGATTGGCCCCACATCAATTGGAACAGATTCAGGCTCTTTCAGTTCCATGTTTTGAATGGAAACAACCATAGCAGAAATACTTACATCTTCATCATTAATCATTGCATTTACATCCTTAATTTCATTTCCTCCACTTCTTATCTCTTTGTTCATTTCATTTTCCGCTTTATCACCATTATCTGGATCGTCATCTTGATTTATATCAGCTTCACCAGAATAATTATCTAGATCATTTTCCTTATTATCGATTTCTTTTCGACATTCTTTAACTTTTGCAAATGATTTTTCTAACCGCTGAAATGCTTCTTGAATTTTACTAAATTGTTCAACGTAATCAGGATGTGAACGTAATGACACATTGTACGGCAAACAACGTTTAAAGACCCGCGTGATTATATCGTGTGCCATGGCTCCAATACCACTGTAACATAAAAAGTTATGGTTGAAACACTAACACTGATAGCTTGTAGACTTGAATGTAAAAATACACACAGGTATTTAATTATAATAATTTATTAATATATATAATTGTATAAGATGATGATTTGAATGTTACAATGAGGCCCTGCTTTTATACCTCAGCAGGTGACCTTCCGTGAATGGACATGTCTTTTAGACATGCCTTTTCACCTAACTTAATGACTATTAACCTAATTAATATTTAATTATTTAATATTTATATTTATTTTATTTATTTAATTGTTATGAATTATATTCATAACCAGTACTAAGATTTGCAATTCTTATTGCCATTTCATGGATAACAACAAGAAGCTAAACAAGGCCAACGAGGCACAACACTAACACTACCAATGATATTAGTACCAAATTGGGGGGATGCTATCACATCAACTTGGCTCTTGCACTCGAAAGCCAACTCCCAATTTGCAAAGCTTTTGGTGCAGCTAGTGCCTTATAAACCAACTTTGTCTTTTGGTCCAAGTGATGCCTTATAAACCACCATTGTCTCACAGTTTTTATGTATGTGGGAAGACTCATAACACACACACCCATGCATAATATGGAGCAAAACCCCAGCATCATGATATGCCAATACGTGACAAAACTATACACAATATCAGCAATAAAGTGAGGAATGATATTCTCACATGAATCAAGGGACTTACCAACCAAAAGGTAGCATCTAAATTGGAAAAGCTTATAGTGTCAATAATGCCATGTAAACCAGCTACAATTGTTATGCATGTAGGATTATTCACAAAACACGTACCCAAGACACACAATTAGGAAAACATCAATGTGGAACGAAATCCACATAGAGATTTCATGTCACTCTATTAGGAATTGCATTTATTATAGACATTGCATGATAACAACCACAAGGCAAGGAGGGCCCATAAAACATGACACTGAAACTACTAAGACATTGTATAAACTTACTCTTGGATCATCATAGTAGAAATCAACATTCGGTAACAATGGCTGATAATTTGTCCCCTAAATCAAGAAATAGGAACTTACTCTTGGCAAGTCTTGCAATCTTCTGGGAAGCCTCGTGGATGCCAAGGCCGATTCTAGAAGCCCTCTTATTGAAGTCCGATGGAACAAGGGTTGCAGATTGAGAAATTTTCGCACTATTTCCCACTCCATTGCTATCCGATGAACTCCCAGGGGTTTGAATCTTCCTCAATCTCTCTGTCAATGACTGGAACTCGGACGTCCGATCCCTATAGGATGCCATAGATCCGGAAAAAGCCATGTACTATGTAAATGAAACCGCTGTTACAGTTCTGATTCCCCAACGGAACTATAGTGAGCTAGGCAATTATCTTCCATATAACCTCTGCATGGGACCTTCGAATGGAGTATGGCTTGAAAATTCGCGAAATTCTCTTATCAGCATCTGCTGATTATGAAAATAAGGAGAATTTAAAGCGGAAAAAATGTCGCTGTTCAATTTGGAACCCTTGACAAGATTAAGCGTCAGACGAACGCGTGCAAACTGCATGAATTGATCGAATCAAAGGAGAATAACCAAACAGGAAATTTACGACCAATGCCAAAATTCTACACCAAAATGGCTATATATTGGCTAACATTTCCTTTTCCAGAGAAGTTGGGGGACTGGATTCATTATTGACAGTCTTCGGAGAATTATGCTTGAAAATCTGATCCCAATTTTGATATCGAGCCTAAAATTCAAGCTGATTGGATTTCCATTTCCGGTGATTTGATTAAAAGTTCAAACCCCTTTCTTTTGTATATATTTTTTCGCAAACAAAGGTGAGAGCGGAGTCATGTGAGACGGTTGTACAATCACGCTTATTTTTACACGTTCGAGAGTCGATAGAGTGGTTTGTACTCAAATCCCCGGTCACATGGGTTTATTGGAAAGTGACAATACACGTAAGCAAAAAGCAAAAGTTTGAAAGCTCTTATAAATAAATTTTATTTGATGATTCAGGCGAGAAGAGTTAATAGCAAGAATAATCCAAAAAATTTCTCGCGGATACATTGAAAATAATATTACAATTAATCGATAGTTTGAATATGTGAGGCAACTCTATGAGAATGAATTTGAGGTGGAGCCTCCTAAAATCAACACAACTTCAAAGCTCTTTACATTATAGGAGGTGGAGAATGGAATTGAGAAGCTGAAAACAGGAAATGCAAAAGACTTGGTTAAACTTCAAGCAGAGTATCTAAAATGGAGAATGAATGCTCTTGCATTGCACATCATGGAAATATTCAACATCATTCAGCAAGGATTATCAAGAGACTCGACAAGTAGCCTAGCAATACCCTTTTTTAAAAGTGGAGACATAATAATCCATCCAACTATAGAACCATTATGATCAATCCCTTTTTGCAAAGCTTTTCGGAAGCATGGTAGAAAACATAATCAGTAAATTGGCAGAAGTAAAAGAAAGGAGGGGAAGAGGACTAGCGGGTTTTAGGCCGAAGCATTCTACAGTGGATCATGGTATCACGTTGAGACACATTGTTGACAAGGTTTGGGAGGACAAAGAAGAAGTATCTTGTTGTTTTGTTGACTTCAAAAAAGCATTTGATACAATCCCTAGAGATAAATTGTGGCATAAAATGGAAGAACTTGAAATTCTTGTGCATTATAGAGTCGTTGTCCATAGACTTTATGAAGAGGTGAAAGTCAAAATTAGAACTTTAGCGAGTATTTAAGAAAACTTTAGAAGTGACATTGGTGTCAAGCAAGGTTGCCCTTTATCCCCTACTCTTTTTTGTTTATATATTGATAATTTGGAAGAGTGGCTAAATCTGCAAGGTGGAGATGGTGTTCGGTTGGGGGAGTTTGTGATAAAGCTTCGTTTATATGCCGATGATATTGTATTGATTTCTAAATCGGCCCATGGATCGCAAATGCACTTATATGCCCTTAAGCATTTTTGTAGAGCAGTGTGGATGCAAGTCAATACTAGTAAGACCAAAATAATGATTTTCTCTAATAAAAGGAAGCAAAGCGAGCATACTTTCTTCTTTGAAGACAACATTCTTGAGGAAGTAAATGAGTACAAGTGCCTCGGGATTGATTTCAACAACAAACTCAATTGGGAAGACTGCAGAAAGAAGAGAATTTTAGGACGGTGGAAAGCATTGTATGCTCTTCAAAACAGATGTAGAGAGGCAGAGTTATGGGATTGGAAAACGATTAAAGTGCTTTTTGGACTCCCAGCTTGTCCAATGATGATATATGGGTGTGAATTGTGGGCTAGCAACACCCCCGTCTCAAAATGGAAACAAATTGAGAAAATCCAAAAACGCTTGATCATGAGCAAGTTCAAAATAAAAAAGTTCAATACCTTATGAGATAATGTTGAGTGAAACAAGAGCAACTCCCATCGAAGCAATTGCTATGGTGTGGCTCATAAGATATCTTAAAAGAATTGAGAAAATGAGAGTAGGTAGATGGTCTAATGTTATCTTCAATGAAGGCACGAGTGAAAGAAAGATAACATAGATGAAACAAAACTACACATGGATGCAAAAATGGAATATCTACCTCAATGTCTGTCCCACAAATAGCAAGGAGCTAAAGAATTTTGTTATGGAGAAATTCATAAAAGGGTATGGGGAAAAGAGTTGGGTAGAAAGAAAAGTACTACATTGAGGAATTCAACCCTACATGTGATCTACAACAAATAGAGTTCATTGGAGCTAGCATTCTGTGGAGGGCAAAGGTTCTTATTGCTCAATTAAGGACCAACTCGCATCAATTTCGGTGTGAAACAAGACGGTGAAAAAGGCCTAAAGAAGCTTGGGAATGTTAGGTCCCTATAATACTAGTGATTTCCCCATTACTATTGTCGTTGTATCCCTTATTGTTATTGTTGTGCCCCTATTGTCCCCATATTATTATTATTGTGCCCCATAGAATCCCACTATTGTTACTTTTGTGCCTTTATATTATTATTGTTAAGTTGGCTTTGGTTATATTGTGACCCCTTGGACTCCTATATATAGAAAGGAGGTTTTGTCATTTGAATCATCTAAGAGTTGTTCATTTGTGTATGTAAAGGAGGTTGCCCCCTAGAAGAGACTTATTTCTAAGGTGTTGATCTATCTTTTCTATCTTCTTGTGAGCTGGTTTCATAACATTTGGTATCAGAGCTTTCGATTCTAAGGTTTCGCTGCTCCAAATAAGTCATCATGGCATTTTCGCTATAACTTTTTTCGCTACAAAGTTTTAGAAGCTAAAAAAAAAACCCATTTGAGACTGAATCGGTCTGAACCTCGGGCCCGAATTTCAAATCTTGTCTCACTATATTTTCAGAGATATAATCTGAGGAAGTTACGGTTTTTGCAGACCCCCAAATTACATTCCAAACATGTGACCTTGGGAAAATCGTCATAAATTTCGCTCTAAGCATCAGATTGAGTTTCCATAAGAAATTATAGAAAGAGGACGGAATGTAGTTGTTTGGGTATCATTTTCAGAACCTAAGGTTGAAACAGTGACCCGCTGCACGTCATACAAGTACGCTCTACTGAACCAGTCTATACTCAGGTCATCGTGGGAGATTTAACATAACTCTTCATTGGAGAATCCAATCTTGATTAGAGTTGCAGGGTTAGAAAGATTACTCAGAGGGTTACCGCAGGAAGAAATTTCAAACCTTGCAGATCAAAAATTACAGAGATACATTAGATTCAATATCGAGCTCCTACAAAGTGAAAAAAGGTGTGTAGTTTTTTTTAAATTTTTGCATAAGCTTGGTTTGAAAAATTAGTTTAAAGGAATTCAAAGGGCAGAGTGAAGCATTATTATCGATAATTGATGTCTCTAAGAAAAAAAATGGAAACACCTAGTAAGAAACCTGAAAGCTCTAGCATGAGTCATGAAGAAGAGTAAGAAATGCAACATGATATATCGAAATTACGAGACCAAGTGCAACAAATTTCACTCGCACAAAAAATAACAGAAGCTAAGATGGATGTTTAAAGAAAGGCGTAGAAGCTAAAATGGATGGCCTGGAAGCTAAGATGGATGATTCAAAGAAAGGCATGGAAGATTTGAAGACAGATTTGAGAAAGTTTCTACAATAAATGCTTACTAATGGTGAAAGCGTAGTAAAGGAAACTCATGATGAGAACAAAATAAATGTTAATCATGATTTCATAGACTCTAACGTTGGATCGAAGAACCACCATGTTCCAAAGATATATATGAGGAAGTTTGATGGCAAGGATCTCGGAACATGGATAGTAGAGATGGAGCAATTTTTCAATCTCCATAATGTGCAAAACACACAAAAGGTATGCATTGCAACTTTATATTTGGAACCAAATCAGTTTGTATGGTACTGATGGCTTTGCTCTCATAAACAGATCGTCACTTGGGCTATTTTTATGGATGAAATGATAGCATATTATGAGGATACAAAAAGCAACACTTTTTTTAGCTAATTGATAAATCTCAAACAAAAGGGTTCAATGATGGAGCACATTGAGGACTTCCAAAAATTGAATATAAGGGTAAATATATTCCAGAGGAGCATAGAATTGATGTGTTCATAGGGACTTTAAAAAATAACATCCAACATGAGGTTCGCCTTTGGGAACCAGATTCATTGGAGAAGGCATTCAGGTTGGCAAGAAAAATGGAAAGCAAAATTATGGCAACAAGGAAGCCTACCACACACAATCATAAAGATGGAAGTGTTGCTGCCCCTAGCCATCCACAACCTACAAGGCTGACACCACAACAATTGGAAAAAAAGAGCAAAAGAACTTTGTTACAGTTGTGATAGCAAATACATCAAAGGTCATAAGTGTGCCGAGAAAAAATTATTCTACATAGATTGTGAAGAGGAGGAAGAAAAGGAACAAGAAACGTCAAAAGAAGATGATATACACCATGAACAAACCCTAGAAAAAGAAGAAATGAATCCGACCATCTCTTGTAATGCATTGGCTGGAATTACCACTCCTCAAACTATCAAGATAGAAGGGCATATCAAGAAGAAAAAAGTAATAGTGTTGACTGATTCAGGAAGTACCCATAATTTTATTCATTGTAAGATAGCCAAGGGATTGAATTGCTTCATATATCCGGCACCAGAGTGTCAAGTGATGGTTGTAAGTGGAGGAATCATAAATTGCTCAAGAAAGTGCCATAATATCAAGCTATCTATGAGAGAATATGTATTGAATAGCCCAATGCTTTCCATTCCAATGTGTAGTGCTAATGTTGTACTAGGAGTCCAATGACTACAATCCTTGGGTACAATAGTTTTTAATTTTCAAGAACTTTTCATGAAATTCTCCTTAGAAGGAAAGGAAGTTGAATTAAGGGGTATCACAGGGAAATCGAGAAAGATAACCAGCTCTAATGGAATGACAAAGCTTTTAAAGAAAGAACAACGAGGCATAATTGCACAATTATGTTCACTAGAGGTTCCCACATCGAAATCATCAATTTCTCCATATCTCCAAAAAGTCTTGGACAATCATTCCAAGGTATTTGAGACTCCCAAAGGCCTCTCGCCTATTCGTGATCATGATCATGCTATTAATTTGATTTCAGGAAGTGTTCCTCCAAACATCGGGCCTTACAGATATCTCTATGTCCAAAAGAGTGAAATTGAACGTTTGGTTGCAGAAATGCTAGAGGCTGGTATAATTCAACCTAGTCAAAGTTCTTTCTCTGATGCAGTAGTATTAGTTCACAAGAAGGATGGATCATGGTGCATGTATCCAGATTATAGGGAGCTCAACAAGCTCACTATTAAAGATAAATTTCCCATTCCTGTCATTGATGAATTATTGAATGAATTGCATGGATCAATTTACTTCACCAAGTTGGATCTTCGTTCAGGATATCATCAAATCAGAATGAAGACCGAAGACATTCCAAAAACAACATTTAGAACTCATGAGGGTCATTATGAATTTTTGGTCATGCCTTTTGGCCTTACCAATGCACCTTCTACATTTCAAGGTTTGATGAATTCCATTTTCAAACCCTTCCTTAGAAAATTTGTGTTTGTATTTTTTGATAATATACTAATCTACGACAAGTCTTGGAAAGATCATGTCCAACATGTTGACATGGTGCTCAAACTATTGGAGGAGAGACAATTATATGCAAAAATCTCCAAATGTTTCTTTGGAGTACAAGAGGTGGAATATCTGGGTCATATTGTATCTCATGGTGTTAAGGTAGACCCTAGCAAAATTAAAACCATTAAGGAATGGAAAACCCCCACATCCATAGAACATCTACACAAGGATTTCTCGAGTTGACAGGGTATTATCGCAAGTTTGTTAAGAAATATGGGAGAACAGCAACACCTCTAACAACATTATTGTAGAAAGATGCATTTTCATGGACTCCAAAAGCAACGAAGGCCTTTGAACATCTTAAAGAGGCAATGTGCCAAGCACTAGTCTTATCTACACCAGACTTCACAAAAGCCTTTATTGTGGAATGTGATGCCTCAGGAAATGGAATTGGTGTTGTTTTAATGCAAGAAGAAAGACCCATTGCTTTTGAAATTCATCCAATCAAAGTGAAAATTTTTACACAAAGCTATTTATGAGAAGGAAATGTTGGCAATACTCATGCACTTAAGAAATGGCGACCCTACCTAATGGGAAGAAATTTCAAGGTAAAAACAGATCATGATAGCCTTAAATACTTTTTAGAACAAAGATTATCCTCTGAAGAGCAACAAAAGTGGGTCACAAAGATGTTGGGTTATGACTTTGAAATCATCTACAAAAAAGGGAGCAAAATGTGGTGGCAGATGCACTCTCAAGAAAGGATGAGGATGTGGAAGCATTGTTGTGTGCCATTTCTATTATCCAATCAGATTGGATAAATGAAGCAAGGGATGAATTAAAGAATGATGAGGAAGTGTGGGCACTCATTCAAAAGATACAACAAGATCCCAGTGCATCTGATACATTTAGCTAGAAAAATGATTCGTTATGGTACAAGGATCGGTTATACCTATGTAAGAATTCCCAACTCAAACAAAAGATTCTTAGGGAATTGCACACCTCTCCCTTAGGAGGGCACTCAGGATTTCTAAAAACCTACCACAAGGTTAAGAAGGATTTCTTTTGGGATGGCCTTAAATTGTATATTCAAAAGTTTGTGGCGGAATGTTTGGTTTGCCAACAAAATAAAGTTGAAACAATTAAGACCCCATGACTATTACAACCTTTATCAATTCCAAGCCAACATTGGGAGAAGGTTTCAATGGATTTTATCACAAGTTTACCCAAATCTGAAAGAAAGAGTGTTATCATGGTGGTAGTTGACAGACTTACCAAGTATGCACACTTTTGTGCATTATCTCATCCATTTAAAACGAGTACAGTTTCTACTGCATTTATGGAAACAATTCAAAAGCTACATGGAAACCTAGAGATTATTGTAAGCAACAGAGATCTCGTTTTCGTTGGAAATTTTTGGACAAAATTATTTTCATGTCTCAGTACTCAGTTAGCTCATATATCATCTTATCATCCTCAATCTGATGGGCAAACTGAGATAGTAAACAAATGTTTGGAAGGATATCTCTGTTGCTTTGTATCTGATAAACAAACATAATGGGTCAAATGGTTGCCTCTGGTTGAATGGTGGTATAACACTTCCTTCCATACTGCAACAAAAATGACCCCATTTGTGGCACTTTAAGGATTCATCCACCATCCATCACATCATATTTAAGATAAAATTCTAAGGTTCAAGTAGTGGAAGATCACATCGAGCATCAACAACAAGTTCTCCAACTCTTAAAGGATAACCTCACCTTGGCACAAAATAGAATGAAACAGCAGGCATATCGACATCGCAGTGAAAGAAGTTTTGATGTAGGTGATCGGGTATTCCTACGGCTACAACCATATAAACAAATGTCCCTCAAGCTAAGAAGGATAATAAATTATCACCAAAGTATTATGATTTGTACAAGGTGTTGCAAAAGATAGGTACTGTGGCATACAAATTGGACCTTCCTGCAACTTCCTGAGTGCACCCAGTTTTCCATGTTTCATGCTTAAAGAAGGTTATAGGTGACAAGCTTCCATTTCAAACAGTATTATCGGATTTAATGAGGAAGGAAAAATCATATTGGAACCTGAAGCAGTCAAAGAAACAAGAACTTGACAGCTATGAAATCGATCAATTTCAGAGTATCTCATCAAGTGGAAGAACTTACCCTTTGAAGATTCCACATGGGAGGATAAGAATTTTATACAGAAGCATCCAGAATTACTCAAGCATTGAGGACAACACTTTTTTGAAGGAGAGGGGCATGTTAGGTCCCTATAATACTAGTGATTCCCCCATTACTATTGTCGTTGTATCCCTTATTGTTATTGTTGTGCCCCTATTGTCCCCATATTGTTATTATTGTGCCCCATAGAATCCCACTATTGTTATTTTTGTGCCTTTATATTACTATTGTTAGGTCGACTTTGGTTATATTGCGACCCCTTAGACTCCTATATATAGAAAGGAGGTTTTTTCTTTTGAATCATCTAAGAATTGTTCATTTGTGTATGTAAAGGAGGTTACCCCCTCGAAGAGGCTTATTTCTAAGGCGTTGATCTATCTTTTCTATCTTTTTTTAAGCGGTTTCATAACAGGGAGTAACGGGTGTGTACATTTTGCACGTCTGAGGCAGTGGAATTAGAAAAACATTTCATTTTGGAATGTGATGCATTCAAAGACATCAGAGAACATTATGAGAACATGTTAGCATCAATGTCTTGGCATTGTCTGTTTAGTGAGGGATTGTTGGAAGGTTGGATCAGTTCATCATCAATTTGAATTGGAAAAGGATTGAATTGTAAAAAGCGAAAAACGGGGAACTAATGGTCTCATAGACTATTTTTAGTCTCGTGGACCTTAAAATCTCATTTTCATTTTATTTTATTTTATTTTTTTTTTTTTTTTTATGGGTAGGCACTTTGGGCAGCTTGGTAGCCTTCGTTTTATGTTTTGGATGGGTAGGCACGTTGGGCCGCTTGGTAGCCATCGTTTTATGTTTTGGATGGATAGGAACTTTGGGCCACTTGGTAGCTGCCGAGCGAAACCAGGTCTCCCTGTCAACCACTACCCACATGATTGAAAGAAAGAAAGAAAGAAAGAAAATTATTTTAATGTCTATGAGGCTAAAGATAGCTTATGGGACATATCGGTTCTTCATCTGGTTGATGTATTCGACCCTCTTCCTGTGAAGCCTCAAAATAAACGCTCCTAGCTTTTCAATAAACCCCTCGCTAAATAGATTATCCCAAGAGCTAACTATCAGAATATCTGCATAACTTTCCATGTTGTCTTTGAAGGCCTCGCATTCTAAAATGAAATGCTTTTCAGTTTCCACTTTTTTTCGGAATAACAAAAAATACATACTCTTTCCTCCCACACTTCTTTTGGCCTTTTCCAACACCCTATTTCACAACGGAGTTGATGAGAATTAGTCCTTAACTGAGCAATACGAATTTTGGCTCTCCAAGAAATATTGACCTTTATGTACGCTTTTTGTTGATGACTCTGAGTGGCATGAAACACTTCAATATAGTAGTTTTTCTTTCTCCCAAACTCCTTATCCCAAGTATGATTGTGGAACTTATCCATAACAAAATCTTTTATCTCTTTACTGTTTATGGGACACGTGTTCGAGCAAATACCCCATTTACTAAAACCATTTGTTATTTTGTTGCATCCAAGTCTTTTTTGTTTTGCACAAAATGCCATTAAAGACAACCTTAGGCCATTTGCCTTCTTCCATTTGCTCAATTTTTTTTTAAATACCTTATGACTTGCACCATAGCAGTTGATTCAATAGGAGCAACCCATCGTTTACTTAACAAGATAGCATGATATAGGTGGCTCCATACACATGCAGAAGCCCCAGAGGACTTAGAAAGGGTCAAAATTCAAAGTGGTCAGAATGCTCCCAAATCAGCACCAGATCGAAGTGCTCATCGCCCTGATTCCAACGGTGCGAATGACACTCAAATCCGAGCTCGTATGAGGGAGAAAGAGCCTATCAAAGTTTTGGCCAAAGGTGGGCAGTGGGCCAGGTTCAAGTGTCCTACAAATTGACCGAGTCCCGAACATGGAAATGGAATCTAGCTCCCAAGAGCGAACGAATTTCTTAGATACTTAATTTGTCTAATATCCCTTATATTAGACAAAGTAAGAAATGACTCTATCTATCTATCTATCTATCTATCTATCTATCTATATATATATATATATATATATATATAGGTGGCGAGCCATGACCCCCGCCACCTCTATCGGATCCCAAAAACATATATACATAAATTGTTAACTAAAAAAATGGCCGACGGGCCATGACCCCCGCCGACAACCCAACCAACATTCGTTATAACAAACAATACAATTAAGTGGGTTGGAGGGCCACCTCTGATGGACCAGACCCACACCCAACCACTTCATTATATACATATGCCATTGTATTTAATGTGGAGCTGATAGGGATTGAACCCGCCCGTCCCAACGCAGCCCCATTTGGCACTATGCCAAACCAACCCAAACCATGTTAAGGCAACAAACAAAACCATGCACCAAAAACAAATGTAACAGTTACAATGCACCCCAATCATAACACTTATTATAACCATCCAAACGACGCCTCTATTTACATTAAAAAAACAAAATGATTATGCGCCATTATGGGGATTTGAACCCAGATCTCCGCCAGCTTAGCAATCTCTGCCACCGTTGGGCCACAGGGCTCAACTTTGTTAACTCCACCGCCATTGTACATATAAACCCAACTTTCATTTGCACGGGGAAGGGAGACCGAATGGTGGAATGGAGGCAAAGGAAGAGCATGAAAATTGAGATAGTATTTTTTGTTAATTTGCAGGGGGAACCATGAGCGAGGAAAAGAGACAGGGGAACCATGATTGAGCCCAATTTTTAGGACGACGAAATTTTTCCAGTGTCCAAATTGGACAAACTTTATTTTGATCCTACACCTCTTAGCGACATGAACTTGATGGTATAGACAGAATTTTGATTTGAGCAACAGATCTTCAGATGACCCGGAGGAGGGAATCTTTGAGGAATCTAGGGGAATCTAAAAGATTCTTGTAGCCCCAAATTTTCACTTTGTCAAAATTCAAAAATTTGACAGTCGATTTTACACTATTTGATGCCACGAATCTGATGCTGTAATTAGATTTTCCATTTGATCATTCCATTTTTCAGCCACTTTTCAAAGTGGAGTGCAGGTGTCAGTGTTTAATGTGCAAGTAGTCATTTCCATGAGATTCGACGCCACAATATTAATGGTGCAGCCAGATCCAGCAGATTATCATCCTCTTCTTCAGATAACTCCTTGATGTGAGGTATATGTAATGTGATCATGTACTTCTTTCTCTCTTTACTTGAGATGCATTGTGCTATATAGATCCCTGTTTGATGTTTGATGTGGGATCTTGTTTTTTTCTTGATGTGAGATGTAATTATTGTCATGTTTTGATTGAGATCCCTTTGTCGCCATGTTGATAGGATACTCATGTGTCGACATGTATGTTTGAATTGAGATCCCTTTGATGCCAAGTTGGCGAGATGCTCATTATTATCATACATGAAATTATGTCATGTTGATAGGAGTCCTTTTGTGAATGAGAGTGCCTGCAGCGGAACATCCCGTGGAGCCACTCCTATGTGAGGGCATATTCCTTACATGATAGAGAAAACACATTCATGTACATCATCACTCTTTCCAACACTTAATGCAGCGGCCTACACCATCTTGACACCGGGGCCCGGAGACGTAGTCCCTCTTGGACGAACTCTGTTATCAACGCCTTCTGTTTTATGTTGTTGGTTCTTGTCATGTTCCTTCTTCTCTACATCATGCATATGTGTTCATTTATGCTCTTTTAAATGAAATTCTAACAACATCACGGAAGTAAAAGATCTTGGTTAAATCCAGGAGTTGAGTCAATTTGGATCAATTTTGGTATCAGAGCGGTCTTTACGTGGATGTGAATTGCGAGCGTGAACAATGGAACGTGCAAAGATGGAGGATGAAAAAGTGATGTACGAGAACACATAGAATTTCCAAAAAGGTGGAAATAATGTACGAAGCTCTACAAAAAGAGACAGAGGAAAAGCAATGAGTGCAACTTCATTTGCGATCCATGGAAGAGGCCTTGGAAGAACTGAAGCACAACAACCAAAGTCTTCAAGCAGATAACATTGAATTAAAGATGCTTGTACAAGAAGAGAAAGAGGAGAAACATAGTTTGCTACGACAACTGCAAGCTAAGGACGAGGCCTTAGAAAAGTTGTAGCGTGAACCATGTGAGGTAAAAAATAGTTCTTCGCCTTCATGTATGTTTCCTGATGATGATTTCGTTGTTTTTTTTTTAAATCATACCACAGGAATTGGCTCCAAACTGTTGAAGAAAATGCGGTATGAAGGAAAATGCTTGGGCATTAATGGCCAAGGAATTGTCAATCCCATCAAAGTAGAGGAATTACCCCGTCAGGCAGGACTTGGGTATGTTGGAAAGGAAGTTGGGGAATGCGCCAAGATAGCTAGCGAACCACCAACAACAGATGATGAGAAGCCCTTGTTAGTTCTTTCCAAATCGACAGTGAAGGTAAAAGATGTTGATTCCCCTTCAACTTCGTCTTCACATAATATGAGTTATGTTGGAGATGTGGAGATACCAATTACAGGGACAAACATGAGGCTCCTTACCAGGATGAGGTACAAGGAGGAAGAATAACTTGGGGTTAATAACCAAGGCATAACTCAACCATGGGAGGTTGTGCAGATACCTTGATTTGTAGGCTTGGGATACATCGAAGGAGAATGCTTGAAGGTGTCAGATGCTTCCGAGACATCTTTGAAATCGTCAAGGAAAGAGAATGATGGTAACACATCACCATCATCCCATGGCAGTGCCCATTGGAGGGAAAGAGCTGAGGCAAGATCTCATCGCCATGATTACACTAAAGATGACAAGGAAAGGTATAACAAGTCTCGATATTCGAATGTTCATTTCAATTACAGTCATGTTGTTAATGTTGGAAATAAAACATGGCATCGAAAAACATGTACCTTTTGTGGATTACATAACCATACATTTGTTAAGTGTTGGAAAAGAATAGCAGCACACAAAAGGATGAGGCGTGAAATACCCTCTCAACAACAGGGAAAGAAGAAGGTAAAGCAGATTTAGAGGAAGAAGATCTATTGCAGTCATTGCAATAAAAGGGGTCACCAAAGGGCCACATGTTGGAGGCTCCATCCAGAGCAGCATCGCAACGACAAAGCATCTGTGCGTGAACCAAATGAAACAATTGTTCGACAAGCAAAACCACCACGGGGGAATGACCCATTCACATCGATAAGTAAAAAATGGTTTCTAAATATGTTAGCTTTTCATGGTCGTGCTTTTGTAAATCATTTGTTGCATTTTAAAATGTAAAAGTGATGATGTGTTTTCCATCACCTTTTGAGCAACAATGATGTATGGTCTTATTTTGTGTTGCATTTTAAACTGTGAAAGTGATATTGTGTTTCCATCACTTGTCAAAGAAAACAATAGTGTTTGGCCTTATTTTGTAAATCATATGTTGCAGTGATGATGTGTTTTCCATCACTTGTTGAAGCAACAATGATATTTTGGCCTTGTTTTCATATCCGAGGTATTGTTTCCATTTTGATGTAAACTTGACAACCAAATATGTGTTGTAAACTCGTGGCAAGTATGGAATGCTTGGGTCATTAGTTGGTCATGTAAGTCAAGCATGTAATTTTCAAAACAATGTACTACACATTTGCAGAGGTTGCAGGTGTCGGCTCATCACTTATGGCTCTGAAGGACAAAGGTGAACGAGAAGGAAGGGTGACATATCAGATACTTGTAAGTACAGATAGAGTACAAAGAAGTTGTAGATTATTTTTCATGCTTTTGGAGGACCAAAAGCTCCTCAGTGGGGAGGATTGATCTAGGTGGCTTCGGACACATGCAGAAGCCCAAGAGGACTCAGAAATGGTCAAAATTAAAAGTGGTCATAACGCTCCCAAATCAACACCAGATCGAAGTGCTCGTCGCCCTAATTCCAACGGTGCGAACGACACTCAAATCCAAGCTCGTATGAGGGAGAAAGAGCTAGTCAAAGTTTTGGTCAATGTTGGGCAGTGGGCCAGGTTTACGTGTCCTACAAATTGACCGAGTCCTGAACATAGAATCTAGCTCCCGAGAGCGAGCGAATTTGTTGGATACTTAATTTGTCTAATATCCCTTGTATTAGACATATTAAGGAATGACTATTATTATAAATAACATAAAATAAAAAAATAAAGTAATATTTTAAAATAGATGGCGAGCCATGACCCCTGCCACCTTTGTCAGATCCCAAAATCATATGCATTAATTTTTAATTAAAAAAAAATGGCTGATGGGCCATGACCCCACTAGCCCCCAACCAATATTCGTTATAACACACAATACAATTAAGTGGGGTGGGTAGGCCACCTCCAGTGGACCCGGCCCACACCCAACCACTTCACTATATACATATGCCATCGCATTTAAAGTTGACCTGGTAGGGACTGAACCTGCCCAGCCCACATGGGTCGTCCCCCACTGGGTAGCCACATGTGGCACTATTCCAAACCAACCCAAACCATGTTAAGGAAACAAACAAAACCACGCAACAAAACCAAATGTAATGATTACAATGCGCCCCAATCATAACACTTGTTATAACCATTCAAACTGCGTCTCTATTTACATTAAAAAACAACAACAACAACAACAACAACGATTATGCACCATTATGGGGATTCGAACCCGGATCTCTGCCAGCTTAGCAATCTCCACCACCGTTGGGCCACGAGGCTCAATTTTGTTAACTCCATCGCCCACCTCTCAGCGACACAAACATGATGGTGCAAACATAATTTTGATCTGAGCAACAGATCTTCAGATGACCCGGAGGAGAGAATCTTTGAGGAATTTAGGGGGAATCTAAAAGATTCTTGATTCTTGTAATCCCATATTTTCATTTTGTCAAAATTCAGAAATTTGACAGACAATTTTACACTATTCGATGCCACGAATTTAATGGTTTAAACAGATTTTCCATTTGATCATTCCATTTTCGACCACTTTTCAAAGTGGAGTGTACGTATCAACATTCAATGTGCGAGCAGTCATTTCCATGAGATTCAACTCCACAAGATTGATGGTGCAGCCAGATCCAACAGTTTATCATCCTCTTCTTCAGATAACTCCTTGATGTGAGGTATATGCAGTGTGGTCATGTACTTCTTTATCTCTTTACTTGAGATGCATTGTGTTGTATAGATCCCTGTTTGATGTTTGATGTGGGATCTTGTTTTGTTCTTGATGTGAGATGTACTTATTGTCATGTTTTGATTGAGATCCCTTTGTCGCCATGTTGACGGGATACTCATGTGTCGACATGTATGTTTGAATTGAGATCCCTTTGATGCCAAGTTGGCAGGATGCTCATTATTATCATACGTGAAATTATGTCATGCTGATAGGAGTCCTTTTGTGAATGAGAGTTCCTGCAACGGAACATCCTGTGGAGCCACTCCTGCATGAGGGCATATTCCTTACATGATAGGAAAACACATTCATGTACATCATCACTCTTTCTAGCACCTAATGTAGCGGCCTACACCATCTTGACACCGGGGTCAGGAGACGTAGTCCCTCCTAGACGACCTCCGTTATCAATGTCTTGTGTTTTATGTTGTTGATTCTTGTCGTGTTTCTTCTTCTCTACAACATGCATATGTGTTCATTTATGCTCTTTTAAATGCAATTCTAACAACATCACGGAAGTAAAAGATCTTGGTTAAATCTGGGAGTTGAGTCAACTTGGATCATAGCATAAGAAACTGCACTTTTAATTTTGAATTTGTTTGTAATCAAACCCTTCTTAATTTTCTCAATTCATTTCCACTACATGCCGGATGTATTGCTCGCCCACATTTCACAACCATAGAGAATCACTGGAATCACTAGAAGCCCAAAAAGAGTTTGAATGGTTTTCCAATCCCATAATTTTGAAAAGCATAAAATGCTTTCTAGCCCTCCAAAATTATTTTCTTTCTACAAACTTCCCAGCTTAGATTTTTGTTGAAGTCAATTATGAGGTATTTGTAATTCACAACTTCTTCTAGAATGTTGTCTTCAAACTAGAACTTATGCTCATTATGTTTTCTGCTTTTATAGAAAACCACTACTTTCGTTTTGTTAATGTTGACTTGCATCCCCACCCTTCTACAAAAATGCTCAAGGGATAGTAAGTGATCTCACAAACGAAGAGTATATTTAGCAATCAAAATAAAGTCATCTGCATACAAAAGAAGCCTTATAACAAACTTCCCAAATAGATACCATCACCCTCTTACAAATTTAACCACTCCTCAAGCTTGTCGATATATAAACCAAAAAGGGTAGGAGACAATGGGAAACCTTGCTTGACCTCGATATCACTTCTAAAACTTTCAGAAATATCTATTGAAGTTCTAATTTTGACTTTCACCTCTTCATACAACCTATGCACAACTACTCTCAAATGCTTAGGAACCCCAAGTTCCTCCGTTATGTGTGAAAGCTTATCCCTATGAACCGTTTCAAATGCTTTTCTGAAATCAACACAGCAACGAAAGACTTCTTCCTTTTTCTCCCAAACTTTTTCAGTGATTTGCCTTAAATTTATACAATGATCAATTCTGGAATGTTTAGGTCTAAAACTTGTTTATCCTTTAGCACACTTATCTCTTTCTTCTACCCATTTGCTGATTTTATTTTCTAGCATGGTTCCAAGTATCTTTGCAAACAAAGGGTTTATCATTATGGCCCTATAATTGGAGGGATTATTGACGTCACCACTATTGAAAAGAGGTGTTGACAGACTAGTTGTCCAATCTGCGGGGAACCCTTGTTGTATGATGCTGTTCAAAAATTTTGTAATGTGAGGTGCAAGAATCTTTGAGCCCCACTTTAGATACTTTGCTTGGAGTTCAACTAAGTCTTTTGCTTTTCCAGCACCCAACTTCTTGATACCCATCTCTACCTCATGCAGTGTGAAGTGTTCGATATTAGTGTTGACCAAGGGGGAGGGTCAACCTTGGGATCCTGCTTAAAGAGTTGTCTTGCATAGTCAAACCGTTTAGAAGTTGTAATAATATTTTTAGTTTGCATCTTTCTCGGTTGGAGTTCCTTCTAAAATAATTTGGGATTATTTTTCCCAACGAAGATTAGCTCTTCCCTCCTTAAAACCATGAAATCAACATTTTTCTTTCTTAATATCTGCTTGTAAGCTTTGAGCTTTATGTCATCCTTGTTTAACTCTTTCCACATTCTCCTTGCGTTTTTTGCATTCCTCTTCAAACCAAGCATTCACCGGAAAGCAATTTGTTTTAGACTTCTTAATTATTATTTTTTTCTCTTTTGCACTCTACAAGTGCGCATTGAATTAAATGTGTTAATTCGTGACTATGAAGGTTGTGAATTGGGATTTCTTCCTTCTCGAAGAGCCTCTCTAGTGTCATTTTGAATGTATTACAATTTTCTGGAGTCAAAAGAATCCTGCGCTTTGGGAGATTTTGCTGAACACGTTGTGTTTTTACTCTAATTGCTTCTTTCCAGCCCAAGAGAAAATTAAATAAATTGGCTTGTGATCTGATTTTAAGTACCAAAGTTGATCTACAATCAAAACTTCCTCCATTTTCTCACACACCATGCAAGCAAATTACATAATCTACTACACTTGCTCCATTGTAAGTATTGCAAGTGAAATTACCAAACTTTGCCCATCTAGTCAAGCCATTACAAATGACTAAATCAAAGGCCCCACATAGAGTAAGCAATTGTCCACCAAAGAGATTGCAACCCTTGTCCTCTAAAATTCTTTCCCACTGATGATTACTCTCTTATGTAAGACAAATAGGGTCGCGGTTGCAGTTGCAATCTTCTTTACAACAAAGAATGCTAGCTTGCTCACTTGTAGTCCTAGCATTGAAATCACCCACTATACGTACTTCACCTAGCTGAGAATATGTTGCAATATCAAGCGTAATATTTCCCCTTGGGAATGCCATGTTTGAGGGATAATTCGATTGTTTCGACCATTTCCAAAGTTATAATGTTTTTTTTTTTTTTATACTAGTTTGGGTCAGTGGTGCTATTGGATATATATACAATGTACATGTTATGAAACCAACTCACAAAAAGAGAGAAAAGATAGATCAACGCCTTAGAAATAAGCCTCTTCGAGGGGGCAACCTCCTTACATTTTACACAAATGAACATTCTTGGATGATACAATTAACAAGACCTCCTTTCATATATATGGAGTTAAGGTCTAATATAATCAAGCGTCGACATAACAATAATAATGTAACGACACAATAATAAAATAGGGGCTTCTATGGGCACAATAATAACATATGGGGACTACATGTGTACAATAGTAATAATAAGGGGTGTACTTATAACAATAAGGGGTTACACTAGTAGTATAGGGGTCTAACATGCCCCTCTCCTTCAAAAAGTGTTGTCCTCAACGCTTGAGTAGTTCTTGATGCTTCTGTATAAAATTCTTATCCTCCCATGTGGAGTCTTCAGCGGGTAAGTTCTTCCACTTGATGAGATACTCTGAAATTGATCGATTTTGTAGCTCTCAGATTCTTGTTTTTGTGACTGCTCCAGGTTCCAATATGATTTTTCCTTCCTCTCCAAGTTCTAGCAATATTGTTTGAATTGGGATCTTCTGCAACTTTTGAATGAGTGGTACACTTCTTTGTCCTTCTTCCATTCATACCTTGTTTCGTTTATCCAATCTAGTTGGATAATAGAAATGGTACACAACAATGCTTCCATATCCTCATCCTTTCTTGAGAGTGCATCTGCCACAACATTTTGCTTCCCTTTTTTGTAGATGATTTCAAAGTCATAACCCAACATATTTGTGACCCATTTTTGTTGCTCTTCAGAGGATAATCTTTGTTCTAAAAAGTATTTAATACTATCATGATCTGTTTTTATCTTGAAGTGTCTTCCCATTAGGTAAGGTCGCCATTTGTCAGGTCCGTGTAGTATTGCCAACATTTCCTTCTCATAAATAGCTTCCTTGAGGGACATTTGTTTGTATGTATGTAGCCATAAAAATACCTAATCGCCTACATCAAAACTTCTTTCATTGCGATGTTGATATGCCTGTTGTTTCATTTGATTCTGCACCAAAGTGGTGTTATCCTTGAAAAGTTGGAGAACTTGTTGATGCTCGATGTGATCTTTCACTACTCGAATCTTTTTCTTCTTGATATGTCCTTCTATCTTGAGAGTTTTAGGAGTGGTAATTTCTTCCAGTGCATTATAAGATATGGTCGAATTCATTTCTTGATGCTCTATGTGATCTTTCACTTCTTGAACATTTATCTTCTTGATATGTCCTTCTATCTTGATAGTTTGAGGAGTGGTAATTCCGGCCATTGCATTACAAGATATGGTTGGATTCATTTCTTCTTTCCTGATGTGGTCTTTCACTTCTTGAACCTTTTTCTTCTTGATATGTCCTTCTATCTTAAAAGTTTGAAGAGTAGTAATTCTTTCTAATGCTTTACAAGTTATGGTCGGATTCATTTCTTCTTTCTCTGGGGTTGGTTCCTAGTGTATATACTCTTCTTTTGATGTTTCTTGATCCTTTTCTTCCTCCTCCCCCCAATCAATGTAAAATAATTTCTTCTCAGCACACTTATGACCTTTAATGTATTTATTATCACAATTGTAACAAAGCCCTTTTTCTCTTTTTTCTTCCAATTGTAGTGGTGTAACCCTTGTAGGTTGTGGAAGACTAGGAGAAACAACACTTCCATCTTTATAGTTGTGAGGGGTAGACTTCCTTGTTTCAATAATTTTGCTTTCCACTTTGTAACAAAGCCCTTTTTCTCTTTTTTCTTCCAATTGTTGTGGTGTTTCTCTAAAGAAGGTGTTGCTCTTTGTATCCTCATAATGTGTTATAATTTCCTCCATGAAAATTAACCATGTAACAAGTGGTTTAATAGAACAAAGCCCTTTATACCATAAGAATTGATCTTGTTTTAAATATGAAGATGCAATACATACCTTTTGTAATAGTGGTACACCATGTAGATCAAAATATTTCTCCATCTGTAGTATCCAGTTTACCAGATCCTTGCTATCAAACTTCCTCATCTCGATTTTTCTTGATTTTAGAAGCTCGATCTTGAAATGACTGTAACTCTATAATTTCAGATCTCCAAGTTCCGAAATTTCTTCCTATGGTAGCTCTCTGAGTTCTCTTTCTAACCCCACAAGTTTGATCAGAATTTGATTATCCAAGAAAGAGTTATGCCAAATCTCCCACTGTGACCCGATTATAGACTAGTTCAGTAGAGCGAACTTGTACGACGTGCCACATCTCACTGTTTCGACCTTAGTACCTGAAACTGATATACAAAAAACTACAGGAAGTCCTATTTCTAAAACTTCTTACGAAATTTCAATCTGATGCTCAGAACAAAGGTTATGACGAATTTCCCAAGGTGACATGTTTGGAATGTAATTCGGGGGTCTGCAAAAACCCTAACTTCCTTAGATCATATCTCCGAACATCTAGCGAGAACAAATCTGACATTTGGACCTGAGGTTAAGACTGATTTCTTCTCAAATGGGTTTTTTTTAGCTTCTGAAACTTTGTAGCGAAAGAGTTATAGCGCACATCCTGCGATGACCTGTTTTAGATGAAATTATGGAGCTTTCAAAAACCCTAACTTCCTTAGATCATATCCCTGAAAATATAGCGAGAGAAGATATGAAATTTGGACTCGAGGATCAATGAGATTTTTCCTCAATTATTTTTTTTTTTTTTTTTTTTTTTTTTTTTTTTTTTTTTTTTTTTTTTTTTTTTTTTTTTTTTTTTTTCGCTCTGAAATGTCACAGAAAAAAAGTTATAAGCAAAATACCACGATGACCTATTGGAGCAACGAAACCTTAGAATCAAAAACTCTTATACAAATGTTATGAAACCTCTACAAAAAGATAGAAAAAAGATAAATGCTTAGAAACAAGCCTCTTCGAGGGGGAAACCTCCTTTACATTTACATCAGAATGAACAATTTTTGGTGATACAAATGACAAGAACCTCCTTTTTAATATATAGAATTCCTAAGGGGTCATAAAATATAATCAGAGCCCAACATAACAATAATAATGTAAGGCATACAATAAAACCGTGGGCTTCTATGGGGCACAATAATAACAATATGGGGACTACATGGGTACAACAATATAATAAGGGGGTTGTACTAATAACAATAAGGGGTTACACTAGTAGTATAGGGGCCTAACAATACATGGGAATAGTCATTTGATATTGTAATGCAACCTTAACCTTAGGAGTAGTGTGATGTGAATTAGTTCATTTCAATCTTTATTTGTTTGGAAAATAGAACCCTTATATATATAAACAATTTTTATTTAATATAAGTCGACTCGTTTATTTCTTTTTGAAAAAAAATGTTTTATTTTTATATAAAGGAAGCAGAGCCAGCGTACGTTCTTCTTTGAAGGCAACATTCTTAAAGAAGTAAATGTGTACAAGTACCTCGGGATTGATTTCAACAACAAACTTAATTGGGAAGACTACAGAAAGGAGAGAATTTTCAGAGGGTGGAAAGCATTATATGCTCTTCAAAACATATGTAGAGAGGCAGAGTTACGAGATTGGAAAACGATTAAAGTGCTTCTTGGACTCCTAGTTTGTCCAATGATGCTATATGGGTGTGAATTGTGGGCTAGCAGCACCCCCGTCTCAAAATGGAAATAAATTGAGAAAATCCAAAAACGCTTGATCATGAGCAAGTTCAAAACAAAAGTTCAGTACCTTATGAGATAATGTTGAGTGAAACAGGAGCAACTCACATTGAAGCAATTGTTACGGTGCTGCTCATAAGATATCTAAAAAGAGTTGAACAAATGGGAGTAGGTAGATGGCCCAATGTTATCTTCAATGAAGGCATGAGTGAAAGAAAGAAAACATGGATGAGACAAAACTATGCATGGATGCAAAAATGGAAATCTACCTCAATGCATGTCCCAAAAATACCAAGGAGTTGAAGAAATTTGTTATGGAGAAGTTTCATAAACGGGTATGGGGAAAAGAGTTGGGTAGAAAGAAGAAGTACTACATTGAGGAATTTGGAGCGTACAAGCTCTTTAATTGACATAAACATTAATATTTATATTTATTAATGATTGAATGACGATACAATTGTGGGAGGCCCCTAGATTAATACTGCCTCGGGTGCCTCTTAGTGAATGGGCATGTTCGTTGATCATGCCCTTTTGCCTAATTTAACTAACCATTATAGGGATAATTAATACTCAATTTTTACATAACATTGCCTTCCTCCTGAAAAGATGCTTTGTCCTCAAATCATATGTAATGATGAATGTTGTTGACGAGATACTTCACTCTCCCACGAAGCTTCTTCTTCTAGTAAGTCCCTCCACTTGATCAGGTTTTCTTTGATTACTCAAGATCGCAGCTTCTTTCCCCCGATGGAGATGATGCCTTCTAGTTCTAGAATGATCCTTCCTTCATCATCTAAAGATGGAAGTGTTGTTTGTGTTGATTTATGTTCACCAAGTGTCTTTTTAAGGCAGGGTACATGGAAAACGTTATGAACACAACTTTTATCAGGAAGGCTTACACTGTATGCTACTTGGCTTATATTTTTGTCGATCTGGTATGGTCCATAAAAACTTGGTGCCAATTTGTTTTTTCCCTTCTGTTTTAAGGATAACTTCTCATAATGTTTAAGTTTAACAAATACCTATTCTCCAACTTCAAATTCCCTCTTTGTTCTATTTTGATCAGCTTGCTCCTTCATACGATTTCTTGCATTATGTAGATTTTATTTAAGAGTTTGGATGACTTTTTGAGTTTCTTCTAAACTGGTTTTTAACAGCTGGAAAGTTTTGTCTTGATGACAGCAAGGTACTTTCATTTCAGAGGTTTGTAACCATACAAGGCTTGAAGTGGAGTCATTTATGCTGATGTGTGGTACGTAGAATTGTACCACCATTAAGTGAGATGTAACCATTAAACCCACTTATTTTGATTGTTTGTGGCATAACATCGTAGGTAGGTTTCTAAACATTTATTGACAACCTCTATTTGGCCATTTGTTTGAGGATGGTATGCTAAACTCATGTTGAGGTAGTTTCCTATATGATTGAAAAACTCCCTCCAAAAATTACCCTTAAATTTAGCATCTATATCGCTCACAATGACCTTGGGAAATCCATGTAATTTGTAAACATTTTTGCAAAATATCTCAGTGATTTGTTTTGTTGAGTCTGATTTCCTCATTCCAATAAAGTGAGCATACTTAGTGAGTCTCTCGACTACTACTAGAATTTTATCCTTACCCTCAGACATAGGTAAACCTCTGATAAAGTCCATTGATATTTCTTCCCATTTATGATTCAAGATATTTAAAAGATGAAGTAGTCCAGGTGTCATAATATTTTCATTTTTATTCCTCTAGCATTTATCGCATTCTGCTACATATTTCTGAATATCGTTATTCATTCCCTTCCAAAAGAATGATTGGTGTGCATTATAGTAGGTTTTAAAGAACCTTACATGTCTGACTAACATTGAATCATGTGACTCCTTGAGAATTTTGGCTTTGAACTTGAATTTTGAATTTAGATAAATTCTTCCTTTGTACCATAGAATATCGTTCTTCCATTCAAATTTTGAATTTTGAGGAAGGTTATTAATTATGGAATCTGTTAATGATTTTTTGCATATTCACTTCGAACCTCATTAAGCCACTCAATAACAACAACCAAAACTACAAGTAATGATGGTTATTCATCTTTCCTAGACAGAGCATCTGCCACTACATGTCCTTTCCCCTTTTATGTAATATCTCGATGTCAAAAGCAACAATTTTTTCAATCCACTTTTTTTGTTCTTCAGAAAGTGTTTTTTTGTTGGAGGAGGTACTTGAGACTGTTATGGTCATTTCTCATAGAGAACTTACTTCCCAAAAGATATTTCCTCCACTTGGCTAGTGCGTGCATAATAGTGAGTATTTCTTTGTTGTATGTAGATTTAAGATGTTCTTGCTTACTGAGTTTCCTGCTTTAGAAAGCTATTAGATGACCATCTTGCATTAATACTCCTCCTATACCAAAACCTGAGGCAACACACTCAATTACAAATGGTTTTGAGAAGTCTAGTTTCCAATACAGGGGGTTTATACATAACTTCCTTCAAGTCTCAAAGCACTTTTCTGCTTCATCATTCCATCGAAATGAGTTCTTCTTTAGAAGGTTCGATAGGGGTGTGGTTATATGGGCATAGTTTTTAATAAATCTTCAATGATACCCATTAATCCCAGGAATCCTCTAGGATCAGAGATATTAACTGGTTTGGGTCATTCCTTTATAGCTTTGATCTTATTAGGATCTACTTTTACTCTTTCTTTGGATATTATATGTCTGAGATACTCTACTTCTTCTTTGCCAAAAGTTTATTTGGACTTCTTGGCATAGAACTGATGCTCTTCTAATGTAGTAAGAACTCATTGCAAATGTTGTAAGTGTTCCTTCCATGTTTTACTGTAAATTAAAATATCATCAAATAAAACTAACACAAACTTCCTTAGATATGGACGGAATAGCTCATTCATTATAGCTTGGAATGTTATTGGTGCATTGGTTAACCCAAAAGGCATTACGTTAAACTCGTAATGAACTTCACGTGTTCGGAATGTTGCTTTTGCTATGCCTTCCAACCTTATCCTGATTTGGTAATACCCTAACCTTAAGTCCAATTTTGAGAAGTATTTAGCTCCATGCAATTCATCCAACATCTCATCGATGAAAGGAGTTGGAAACTTGTTCTTAATTGTTATTTTGTGTAGTCCTCGATAATTGACGAATAATATGATCGATCCATCTTTTTTTCAAACTAATACAACTAGAGCAACATACAGACTTTTACTTTTTGTGATAATGCCATACCTTAGAAGATCTTGGACTAATCTCTTAATTTTAGTTTTTTTATGATGTGGATATCGATATAGTTTGATGTTGATGGGATTTGACCCCGCTTTGACTTCTATTGTATGCTTGATTTCTCTTTTACGAGGCATCTTCATTGGGAGGTCTTGGAATACTTTTTTGTGCTTTTGAATTAGCTTCTGGACTTCTAGTGCTTCTTCATTGACCAAATTTGAAGTTAACATCTCTAATTGATGACATTGTACTACATAAGTTGGTGTTCCCTTTCGAATCATTTTCATCATCTCGGATGATGATTTAATTTGATTCTCAGGTGGCTGGAATCCATATAACTTGTACTTCTTCCCTTCCCATTTAAATTTTATAAATTGTTTTTGATGGTTGGCAGAGTAAGTGCCTTTGTAACCATTGGATACCTAAGACTGCATCCACTCCTCCTAATGGTACAATGTAGAACATAGATTCTAGATTATAGTCTTGAATCTGCGATTTGACTTTATGGCATTTCCCCGCCTTTTCAATTTTCTTACCATCAGCTACCATAGCCTTCATGTTGGGTGTTGGGACAGGAAAAAGTTATGATTTCCCTTCATAAAATGCTTCATTTATCATTCATCCTTATATGATTATCTCTGTTTATAGATTAAAATGAGGAAAATATCGGCTAAAGTTGGATGGAACTATTTGGTGATAGAATAGGCAAATTTAGTACGAAAAACTGATTCTTTGCTATCTTTGTATGCAGAGATGTGGATTTGGCAAAAGTTGTTCAGTTGGCATAACAACAAGAGGCCATAAAAGGGAAAAGCTACAACGTCTTGGGCAGACAAGGAAGCGGAAGATCAATTCGAACATTCCTATTTTATCACATGATCAGATTTTATATTGCGAAATCCTCAAGATCCCCTAATCCTGAGGATTCGCTTTTATCCAGTTTCTCTTTTATGTTATATATAGGACCGAAAGACAATTAGAGACGGTTCAAACTTTTGATAATATGTAATTATTCTTTTTGGAAACATATACATTGTTATATCAGTGACTCTGTCAGCTATTACTTGAAATTAGTGAAAGAAGGTTGCGTTTGATACATCTTCGTATTCTGAGTTCTTATTAAGCAGAGGATTTTGGTGACTCTGGGCCCAATCACAAGAAGTTCCATTACTCCTTTGTGTTATAGTTTTATATTGAGTCTTGGTTATTGATTTAATGTCCAATTATTTCATTTATCATGAAGGTTTGTGATATTGATTCATACTGTTGTTCAATGAGATTCGGAGTGAAGCCATGAGATATACTTAAAGTAGCGCTTTGATTGGATTGAGTGAATTCGTGTTGATTGCAGATTGATGTTCATTTGAATAGATGTTATCATAGATCTTGAGAGATAAGACTGATTAACTTCTACAGATTGCAATATATATCGTTTTCTATTTAGGAATCCTTTATCGCTATTTGTTGTTCAATTACCGATTGTTGATTGTTGTTCATTTATTGTTGTTGTTCAATTGGGAAATGCAAATTGATTTGGGTTGTTATAGATTAACAATGTTGACTCAATAGTTCTAGTTTCTTTACTTGATTGAGTATGATTAGTCTTAAGTTTATTTGAACAATTCTAAGTGTAAATCTTATTTGCATTAAGTTTCAATTGATTTCGAAACAAGTTGCATAGAATTGCAGAGTGTGTCAAAGAGTATTTCTTCCATAGATAGTTCTTTTTAGAATTGTGTGAATTGAATTGAAGAGTTAGCCTTTAGTGATTGTAACGATTCATAATTAGATAACCTCTAGATTCACTGCACATACTGTGCTCGCACTCTTGAGATAAAAAGACTTACCTCGGGTTGACAACTAATGTAGGGATTAAGAATGCCTATAAAAAGACATCTTAGTGACCCAACATTTTGGCGCTGTTGCCGAGGAGAGTGTTTCAAATGATTGTTTTTATTTCTTTGTTGTAGGAGAATTGGTTTTTAAAAGTGGAAGGTAAGAACATGCGTACCTAACAAGTACATTTCTTTCTTACATGCCCGCTTTACAACAAAACCTTAGAGGTTAAATAGGAATTTGTTTTTATGAATGACTAGAAATAAAAATATAGAAAAAGAGCAGAACCATCCACCAAAACCCACAAAACCCAAAGGATCGATGAACCTTGGGAGAATGACATTTATAGATGAAATCGTAAGAAGAGAAGAGTCTCAAGCATCAGTAGGATTCTAGGCTATACCTAGAAAAAGTTCTATTGTTATCCCTCAAGCAGCAGGCTCACCATCTGCAGCTCATGATGAGATTCAAAGCCAAGTAGGAGGATCGAAACAGATCTTTCAAGCTACAATAAGTTTACACTCTGATCCTTTACAAGAGGGAAAATCATGTAACTTAAGATATGGAAAAAGAGAATCTAGTGGGGTTGCTAAAGCAGAACCACAGTTGTCTGAACAAGGGTCTCCTGGGATTCCAGACCTAGGAAGTGATGTAAAGCCACATCGGGTTGCCAAGTCTTTGCTTACTCCAGAAGTGCCCTCTGAAATCCCTGAAGATTATTAGCACATCTTCGATCAAATGGCAGATCAGCCACCCCAAGGTCAAACCTTGACATTAGAGTACCCCATAGTCAACCAGGTGGCCAATGACCCTATGAAGGCTATTCCTCTGCAGAGCATCCCAACCTTCCATGGGATGATCATAGAGGATCCTAATGCTTTCCCGTTTGAGTTTGATGTCCTTTGTAGAGGGTATGAATATACCATCGACCCCCAAAAGTTGAAACTATTCCCTTCCACTCTAAAAGGGGCAACTCTAAGATGGTTTATGGGTCTAGGTGGGCGAACCATCAATTCTTGGGATGAAGTGAAAACCTCCTTCCTCAAAAGATACCAAGACTTTTGTAAAACTAGGGAATTGAAAGATGATATTTTCAAGATGACTGCAAAAGATAATGAAACACTAGAAGAATATGTAGAATGATTTAATTATAATTTGCAGAGGTCTCCACACACTGCCCTACCAAAAGAAGTCCTAAGAGCTTTCTTGATTAAAGGAATGGGTAGAAACTATAAACTTAATGGGAAAAGGAGATATTTCTCAAGAAGATTATGATTTGTGTATCAGGTGTTCGCGGGGAAGCACACATACAGGAGCAGCTAGCCAAGATCCCATGAGTAGAGGAAGCAAACCACATAGTGGAGGTGTAACACGGATGGAGATTGGCAACCTCCTAGAAGATTTTAAGATGGACATCCTGGGCACTCTTACAACACAGCTGGACGTCCTACAGGCTAAACAAAAATAGTCTTTAGCAGAACGAAATTTGGCCATCTTTTGCCCACATTATCGAAAGAAGCGCAGCCAACGGGAATGCCCGTTAGACATGGTTCAAACGTTTTCCATCTGTACTAAAGATCACAACACTGAACAATGTCCATCATTACCCGGGCTGAAAGCAGTATTCAAAGAAGCAGAGGAAGAAACAAAACCGATATATCTAATGAACCAGCGTCAACAATGGCAAGCTAAACCTATAGGTATGTCACAAGATGCACCCCAATTCTTTCCTTCCTCGTAGTTTAATCAATAGCAAAACCTTGGGGCAGCCTGGCAAGGCCAATCACCCTACCCAAATTGGCAGAGCCCGCCATTCCCTATGACATCTTGGCCAGCACAATCTTTTCCAGGAAATGGTCGGCCAAATTCTCCTTTTACTCCTATTTGGCAAGGCAATCCCTATCAATCCCAGTGGCCTGCTTCCACCTCTCAAAATCCGAATTGGTCTACAAATTGGCAGCATCCTTTGGGGATATCTAATGTACCTATGGGGACGGGCCCTCAACCTCAATCCGCACTGTCAGCTCCTTATACATTACAACAGAATTCTCAACCCCTTCCGCGACCATAGTTACCAGCGCAGCATAACCCAAATCCTAATAACAAACCAGTCCAGTTGGTATAGATTATTGAAAACACAGAGTATGAGATTGAGCAGAAAGAATGTAATGAGCTCAGATTGAGGTGAGGGCATGTCATCACCCCTGAGGAAAACAAGGACAAGCCTTCAATTGAAAATGTAACGCCACCTGTACATATTCCATCACCTGTACATGTTCCACCATTTGTAAATAATAGTGAACCAAAGCAAGGGGAAGAAACAGATCAGCATGATGACCCTGAAAAACTTATAGTCACTTCTTTTCCATTCCCTGAAAGGCTAACGATACCTAAACCAATCGCCTACCCTAATTTTGATCTTGTAAGGGAACTAAAAAAATTGTGTATTAAGATCCCTCTCCTCTAGGCCATTCAAGACATTCCCATCTATGCCAAAACAATCAAAGAATTGTGTGTAAGGAAGCCTGTGAGGAAGGTAAAAACCTCACCCACTATCCATGTCGTAGGAACCTTATCTGATTTACTCTTGGGAGAGGAAACTCCAATAAGGTGTGAAGATCCTGGAAACCCCATAGTAACAGTTCAGATATATGGCCGCTCTTTTCCAAATATGCTAGTTGACCTAGGCGCTGCCATTAACATATTAACAATGGAAACTTGTCAAGCACTTGGTATTACAGCCTTAGAACCAACCACCACTTTATTAGAACTTGCTAACTGATCAGTGGTAAGACCAGAAGGGACTTTACAAGATATCACAGTTTTTGTTGACTCATGGGAATATCTAGTAGATTTCCTGGTTATAAGTCCAAGGAGTAGGTTGGATGGGCATCCTTTGATTTTGGGTTGATCTTGGCTGGCAACAGTTGGTGCATATATTGGCTACTGAGAAGGCAGCATGACTATTACAATGGGGGATGTTGTAAAAAATCCAATGTTATATCCTCCTACTAGGCTAAGTTTGCCCATTGTAAAAATATGTAAGCAACCACCAGCGTACCGAGAAGAGAGCATCCATTCACCACTCACAGTAGTGGAGGCATTGGAATTTAAAGATCAGACTAAATATGACGTTATCAACAATTTTATAAATCAGCCAGCTAATGTGAGTAAGGTACAATGTTAGATGTTGAAAGAAATCCTTGATAACAAAGCCATTGAAGATCCCTTGAAGGATACAGACGACGAGCATATTCAGATGACTAATGTTCATAACAGCAAACCAGTTGAGATCAAGCCAAGCAAAGTTCTAAATATCAATGTTGATCTGGATAGTGAACAACAGCAAAAGTTTATCCAAGTATTGCAGAAAAATAAAGGGGCTTTTGCCTGGGATTGTCTTGATATGAAAGGGATAGACCCACAACTATGTACACACCACATTTATACATAGAAGGATGTTCGACCCATCTGCTAGCCTCAACGGAGGTTGAACCCACACCTCAAAGATATAGTAAAAGAGGATTTGCAGAAGCTACTATATGTAAACTTTATTTATCCTGTCTCGGACAGTAAATGGGTTTCTCCATTGGTGGTCATCCCTAAGAAAAATGGGAAGTGGCGTATTTGTATAGGCTATCGAGAGCTAAACAAGGCAACACAGAAAGATCACTTCCCCCTACCATTCATTGATCAGGTCCTCGATACGTTGGCAGGGAAGCAGTTCTTCTCCTTTTTAGATGGCTTCAGTGGTTACAATAAAATTCAAATTGCCCCTGAAGACCATGACAAAACAACCTTCACCTATCCTTGGGGCACATTTTCATACAGGGTATTTCCATTTGGCTTATGCAATGCCCCAACCAAGTTTCAGAGAGATATACTAAGCATCTTTGTCATTCTAATAAATGAAGGACTAGAGATATATATGGATGACTTTACTCCATATGGGGATGATTTTGATCAAGCATTGCAAACTCTAGAGAAGGTCTTAGAATGATGCATCGCTACCGGGTTATGTGTAAGCGATGTCAAGTGTCACATGATGATGACTGAGGGCGTGATCCTAGGACATTACATCTCTGCAACAGGAATACAGGGAGATCCAACAAAAATACAAGTAATTCTTCTATTGCCTATCCCCTGCACCCAAATAGAGCTACGTAGTTTTCTAAGATATGCAGGTTATTATTGCAGGTTTATCAAGATTTTTTCACAAATTGCGGCACCTTTATACTCTCTAACTGGAAATGTTGATTTCAGTTGGTTTGACGAGTGTGACACAACTTTTGTAGGTTTAAAGAAACTAGTCTCAAGCACTACTATTACGTGGACCAAACTGGGAATTTCCTTTCCACATCTCCACGAACGCATAAAATGTAGCTATAGGCACTGTCCTCGGGCAGAAGGAGGACAAGAAATATTATGCTATATATTATATTAGCAAAAATCTCACTCCTATAGAACTCAATTATACAATGACAAAAAGAATTCTCAGCTGTTATTTATGCAATAAACAAATTTAGACACTATATAACCCGCTACCAAGTCTTTGTGTACACTGATCACTCTGCGATTCGGTATTTAGCAAATAAACCAATCACAAATGGTTGAGTAACATGGTGGCTATTTCTTTTGCAGGAGTTTGACATTACTATCAAAGATCGTCCAGGGAAGGAAAATCCAGTTGCTGATTTTCTAACTCGAATCTTGAAGGTTAATGATCCATTGGCGGTAGATGACAAATTTTTGGATGAGCACCTATTTTCTGTGGCAGTCAAGACGCCATGGTGCGCAGATGTGGCAAATTATCTGGGAGTAGGGAAGCTACCTAAACATTTAACGACAAGAGAAAGAAAATTGATTATTCAACACAGCGCCTGGTTCTCTTGGGTCAACATATGTATATCCAGATGTATCCGCAAGGATGAGATCCATGACAATCTGAAGGCTTGCCATGACAAACCTTATGGGGGACATTTCGCAGACCGAAAGACGGGACATAAGGTATTACAAATGGGCTATTATTGGCCCACTATTTTTAAGGATGCTAAAAAATATGCCCAGGCCTGTGATAATTGCCGAAGGATGGGCTGACCCAGCCAATTTGATGAAATACCTCTGCAGCCACAATTAGTCACAGAACCCTTCGAGCATTGGGAATTGGACTTCGTAGGTCCATTCCATATGCCATCCAATCAGAGGGCCTACATACTGGTCCAGATTATGTGACAAAATGGGCGGAGACAGTAGATTTACCAAGAGGCATAGAGGAAGCAGTGATTAACTTCCTTTTTGGGTTATTTGCGCGGTATGGATTACCGCGAGAAGTGATCACAGATGGGTGAAAGCAATTCACAAGGAACAAGATTACTGCCACTCTCATAAACCATCATATTACACACGGGATCACTTCTCTGTATCACCCACAGGCGAATGGGAAGGTCGAAAGCACCAATAAGGTTATAGAAGTGATTCTAACCAAGACAATCTCAACACACCAGTGAGATTGGGCTGCTAGACTGCCAGAGGCCTTGTGGGCCTATCGTATGACTTGGAAGAATACTGTTGGATACTCTCCCTACCAGCTTGTGTTCAGTAAAGAACCAATTTTTCCAATCGAATTCGAAATAAAGACTCTAAGGATGGCCCAGGAAGTGGGCTTGGATTTAATAGAAGCCCAAACCAAGCGTCTTCAGCAGATTAACTAACTAGATGAGGCTCGATTGCTTGCATTGCAACGAATTGCAATAATACAACAGCAAAGGGAAAAATGACATGACAACCTTATCAAGAAGAAAACATTTCAGAAAGGGGATTGGGCACTTCTGTAGGGTTCCAGATTCCAGGACTTCTTGGGCAAGTTGCAAACAAGATGGCTCAGCCCTTATGAGATTCAAGAAGTACATAACAATGGTACTCTTACCTTGACTACCATAGATGGATCCGACCATTCCTTTAAGGTAATCGGGCATTGAGTGCACCTTTATCATCAACCGCTTACCAAGGAGTATTTATGCGAGAAGGTACGCAAGGACCCTTCCATGCAAATTCTAGCTGCAGGGAATGATAACCCAACAAATTTTCCTTTAAAAATTTTAAATTGCTCGAGAAATTGTAAATAATGTACATACCTTTGTAGGCATCATGATGTAAATATTAATTTTTTTTAGGAAGTTTCATTTTCCTCTTCTTTGTTTTTTTGTTGTTCAATCAATTGAATGTTTGTCGTTCAATTGATTGAACAACACATTTGCCTTGTGTTGTATTTCCTTGACCAAACGATTGAACGTTTGTTGTTCAATTGGTTGAACAACACATTTTTCTTTCTTTTATTTCGTTATTCAAACAATTGAACAACTGTCGTTCAATTGATTGAACAATACATTTTTCTTTTTCTTTTTCGTTGTTCAAACAATTGAATGTTTGCCATTCAATTGATTGAACATCACATTTTCTTTTTTGTTTTTCGTTGTTCAAACAATCGAATGTTTGTCATTCAATTGATTGAACAACACATTTTCTTTTCTTTTTTTGTATTTCGCTCATCAAACAATCGAACATTTGTCATTCAATTGATTGAACAACACACTTTCCTTTTTGTTTTCCATTGTTCAAAAAATCAAATGTTTGTCGTTCAATTGAGTGAACAACACAATTTCTTCTTTGTTTTCGTTGTTCAAACAATTGAACATCTATTGTTCAATTGATTGAACAACCCCTTTTGTTCTTTTTGTTTTTCATTTTTCAAACAATTGAACGTTTGTTGTTCAAATGATTGAATAACACTTTTTTTACTCTCTTTTTTTTTGCTTGCTCCGATGTTCAAACAATTGAATGTTTGTCGTTCGATTGATTGAATAGCACATTTTTCCTTTTATTTGTTTTCGTTGTTCAAACTATTGAACGACACTTTTTTTCTCCTTTTTTTTTTTGTTTGATGTTCAAACAATTGAACATTTGCCGTTCAATTGATTGAATAACACATTTTTCCTTTTATTTGTTTTCGTTGTTCAAACTATTGAACGATTGTCGTTCAATTAATTGAACATCGCATATTTTCTTATTTGTTTTCACTGCCCAAACAACTGAACGATTGCCGTTCAATTGATTGAACAACATACTTTCCTTTTTGTTTTTCACTGTTCAAACCATTGAACAACACAATTGTTTTCATTTGTTTTTCGTTGTTCAAACCATTGAACAACACAATTTGTTTTCATTTGTTTTTCGCTATTCAAACCATTGAACAATTGTCGTTCAATTGATTGAAGAAGATAATTTGTTTGTTCAAACCATTGAACAACCGTCGTTCAATTGATTGAAAAGCGCAATTTATTTTCATTTGTTTTTCGTTGTTCGAACCATTGAACAACTACCGTTCAATCAATTGAACAAAACAATTTGTTTTCATTGTTCAAACAATTGAACAATTTTCGTTCAATTGATTGAACAACACTTTTTTTGTTTTTGGTTGATTTTGTTGTGCAAACGATTGAACGATTGTCGTTCAATCAATTGAACAACACTTTTCGTTTTTTTTTTTTTTTTGATTTTTCCGATCAAATGATTGGACGATTGTCGTTCAATCGATTGAACAACAGCTTTTAAGAAGCTAAATTGTGATTTTTTTCTCATTTTTCTTGATCATTATGCCATTTTATTCTTCTTTTGTATTGCAAATAAGCACCATTTGCATTGATTTGTGCCTCTTCTAAAGAAAAATGTTAATAACACTATCATTATGAATTTTAAAAGTCTTTTGTTGGTTATTTTTATCCATAAGCTAATACGGTGTATCTTTACAATGACTGTCTGAACATCTTTTCTTTTGGACACATCATGAATAATCTATTATCCTTAATCCATGCTGGCTTATGTTTATACTCCCAAATGTATCAAACTCATTGATATAATGATAAGGCAATAAGAGTATAACACTTTCATTGGCATCTTTTTACTTCTTACACAATCCCTGACTCTTAAGGAGCAAATGAGCCTACCTTTTTCTACAAGAAGAATTCCAAAAGAAAAATAAAATAACAAAATGCTTAAAACATTGTCTAAAGAGGATAGGGGGTCTCATCATGATCCAACCTACCATGATCATAAGGATGTAATAGGTGACATTCCAATTTGGCTACCAAACCAAGGCAATGACCTTCTTGATAATTAATATGTCAGAAGAACAAGGGGTCTCATCACGAGCCAGCCTGATCATTTTGGTACACCCTGGTGAGTGGCACTATGACTATCTGGTCACCATGCCAGCATAGTGGTCTCTTTGTGACAAAAGAAAGAAAAATTAACTGTAAGAAGGACTCTGGCTCATTTGGGAGGGTTAAAAAGCAATCCTGCCGAAGTTATGAATGCTAGATGGCAGCAGTGGCTCTGCTTGTGGTATTGGAGTATCATCTTATATTTCCATATGACATCTACCTCTTATCACCTATGAATTTATTTCTAACGAGAATTTACATTTGGTAGCACTTTTACAAGCCGAATAGCATGGTGACTTTAATATATACTTATTATATTCCATACGTCCGAGCATTAAATGACAGTCATTATACATATACCGTTGATTATGGTGATGTGATTAATTCTGCTCACTGTAAAGATCTTTCACATAATGAGTTAAATTGATGTTTTTATTTGATTTGGCCAATTCACGTTTGATGGCAGATATTGCTTAAATGCTTTATTGATTTGCGTGTTGTGTTTATATATTGGTTTCTGACATTTATTTCGCATTAGTCTATTTTCTTGTTTTCCGTGTGTTGAAAGGATGTGGACGCCCTTTTCTCGTCAGAGGGGGGATGGCTTGTGTATGCACGACACGTATCCCAGTTATGGATAATTGTGTGACAATCATTCGGATTACCTCTAGACTACGAATTGCATAATGAGCATGAATGTGTAATAATTAGCAGGAAATTCTGATTGGATGAAGAATGGAAACCATTATGGCGGGAATGCGAACTTACAATTCTACATTAAGTATGGCTGACAGGATGAACGACTTAACTAAAATTGATAATAATTATCCAAGCAACATCATTTCCTTGATAATTGTTTTAATATACATTGTTGTTGTTTTGCATTACAAGGGTAAAACACAATTGTATACAGAAGAGCCAGCCTCAAGTGCAATAGGTATGGGTAGAAGAGAAATCCGGAGTGAACCTCCATTATTGATGGTGTCGGATCAAGCTCACGAAATCCATGAACGTGCTGGCTGACAATTGAAACTTCTAGCCATTTTAAAGCAGAGAATTTCAGTTAATTTACGATTTTATCTGAATTCCCTGTTACACAATGTTTCCCGACGGGTAAGGACAGCCAAGGACCCACATAGTGTAATCGGCCATCATGGGTTAATTAAGTTAATTATCACAAATAGATTGGCACAACAACAATTAACATGGGATAGTATCATAAATCCTACCTTGGATCCACCCCTGGAAAATGCGGAAATAGAGCAGCAAGGGCCAAGAACCCCAGGCCCAAAGAGAATAGTAAAGAGAAAGAGTCCCTTTGCATCCTTAGAATCAGCTAAGCGTAGGCGCTCTGTGCAAGTAAAAGCCCAACGGCGCATCCCAATCCAAGTAGAGGAAGCCCGACCATCCCACACACCTCCTCCTAGTCCAAAAGACCCTCCTTTGTGTAGGTTTTAACCCTGTACAGAAATTACCTGCATACGAATTCTAAATCACAGGAAAAATAAAAATGCGAGAGCATAACACATAAAACACGTATACACAGATATTTCCCACTGGATCCCAAAACCGAGACTACCAGCTTGATTTTTCATTATATTCCTTTCAATGTTACAATACATATTTATACATGCCGAAGCATCCAATACCATGGACCGAAACTAGTCGCGTCCAAAACCATGGACCGTAAAACCATAGGTAGGTTCGCCCAACCTAATATAGGGTCCAA